>ML822924.1:14236-47244 GCA_009831015.1 Picea engelmannii
TACAAAAGGTGGATTAGAGTCATCAAATAAAATATGAAAGTGGTTGTCATCCCAGAAATGACAACTATCCATATACCAATCATCACAATCGGCCTCAAAATCATACCAAGCATATATTTCTTGATTATATTCATCCCTGATGTTTTCCATAAGAAATATTTGTTGCATGTTATCCAATGAATCTCGAATACCACGAAAACTATCATTGAGGCAATTTGCAAGGTCATGCAATCTAGCATCCAATGTGTCATACAATTTGGATTTGAATGCTTCAAGAATTCCCTTGAGGGTTTGAGAGGAAATAGCCATATGAGAACCCTATGAACTCTTCGGTCCCACATCCGTCATGAAAAAACCCAAAAAATAGAACAATAAGTTACTGCAGAAAATCGTGGCGTTTTCCGGAAAAACCCTGAAAAACTACTAAATTTAAAATGCTCCTAACTTCACTTTCCGGACTCTGTTTTGGCTGATTTTTTTTTGAAATAGGGTGAAATTGTGAGAGGAACTCAGATTTGTAATTTATTTGGGCAAATTCGGCCTCCAGATTCTACAGAANAAAAAAAAAAAAAAAAAAATTACGCCATCGTCCGCGGAAAAAACCCTGAAAAATTGCAGATTTTAAAACTTCAATATCTTGACTTCCCGGACTTCGTTTCGGATGATTTTTCGTTTTTAACTTGGGTGTTTTTATGAGAGGAACTCAGATCTACAACCTGTTTCTGCAAATTTTTCACAGAAATATACTAAATTTTTTTGGAATGTCGCGGCCCTCTTTTTCTTCTCTGAAAAAACAAATCTGCAAAAATAAAACATATTTGCCCACAATGTCTGCCAAGGAAAGTGCTCTGATACCACTTGTTAAGAACCAATGACTGAATACAAAATAACCACAATAGATATAGAAGAACAATATGCAAAATCTCATGTATTACTATCAAACCCTTGAGGTAGGGCAACACCATACAATGGATCATATTATGGAAGAGATCCTCTCCTGTTCACTTGCCTCTTCGAGAGGGCATCCTCCTATTGAGCTGCCGCTCCAAATACAATACTTCTTTTCCTATCTCACTACATTGATTGAACCCCTTTATATAGTTCTACCATCACCTAAGAACATTCTAGAGGAGGAATCTTCTAGAAGTAGAACCTTCTAAGAAGTCCTCTTACATTTTTTATATCTAATTACCCATTTATTATATCTAACTACCATGCTGGGCCTTATTTAATAATATAGTGGACCTAGTCCACCTTACATTGAATGAACTCCACTATTATCACTATGGGCCCTCTGGGCCCCCCCACTACCTCTCTAGCTACCTTACAGTTGGACATTTGCAAATACCCAACGTAAAAACAAAACAACTATACCTGAAATGCGAAATGCTATCACGCTTTGGGCCCACGACTTCGGTTTCAGAGTTTTGGAAACTAAATAACTCCGTGCACTCCAACAAACAAGTCCCGAATGCAAAATATCACAATTTTATTTAAAATGATTTTCCAGATCATACACGTTCCAACAAATAAACTTGGAATGAAAATGGGACCGGGTTCACAATCGGTAAAAACAAATAATTACTGTGTTTACTCAAAAATGAATTTTATCAAGAAATAAAAGGAGTTTACAAACTCAATAACAGGAAATCATAAACGCACACAAGATTAACATATTCAATTCGATTTTTTTTCTTCAGAAATTCCACAAAGAGAATTCAAAACGACTTTGATTCAAAAATGTGATTCTTCAGATCACCATACCATTACAATCCGTTCTTCATTTATTTATACTAACACAAATTGCCCCTACGATTTTAGAAATGATAAAATTTGATGAAGGCAGTGGTAGAATTTCGTTGCCTTCAAAGGTTAAGGCGACCACCATTTAGAGTAATTAAATCTTTGAGTCTGGAAGGGTCAAGACGACCATCGATTCACGGTTTAAACAGGGGCGGTGAAATGATTAATTTCTGACAATCTCTAACGATTTATGATCTGGTCTAGAGCGCGAGAGATCTATCTATTAAGAGACTATGGTTGGAGAACATATAAATGCAATCAATTTTATTTTTGTAACTTATTACTGTGGAGATGGATGGTCTTGGATTGATATTACATCCATCTTCGTAATTGTGTGAAGTATAGATAAAATTAAGTGTAAATTATTTGGTGAAATTTGGTGATTTGTCAATCAAAGCTGATGTCTATAGTTTTGGTGTTCTTCTTCTGGAATTTATCACAGGAAGAAAGAACACTGATTTTAATCTATCACCTGAAACATAGATACAATTTCCATCACTATATCGAACCCCTCGTCCATTGGCTTCAGTACTAATCCATAATAAATATACTTTTAGGATGGGTGCGATACAGTTTCCATCGCTATATCCAACTGGGAAATTGAGCATATCTACTTTATCAAGACCATGTTATTATGTTCATCTATTTTAGCCAAGTATGAGAGCAGGGGTTTCACTGCTAATTTATTTTGATATGAAATGAACCTATTGTCCATTGGCTTTAGTACTAATCCACATTAAATCTAAATTAAGGCCGATATAATGCAGGCATGGAGAATATATGAAGGAGGAAATAGTGAGTTGATGATTGATCAATCAATAATTGAAACATGCAATAAGCAGCAAGTGTTGAGATACATTCATGCCGGTCTTTTTTGTACACAATGTTGGATAAGTAATCATTTCACCGCCTGAATAAAGCCGGATTGGTGGTTGTCTTGACCCTTCAAGACTCAAGGATTAAGCACTAATTTACTGATAGCTCAAGTTGTGGCCGCCTTAACCTTTGCAGGCCACGAGATACCATTACCGCTTAATTAAATCTATTTATAAGATCGAAGGGGCATTTTTTTTTGTATAAATACCTGAAATGGATTGTAAGAGTATGAGCTTGAAAGCACATTGAAGATAATTTGTCATTTTTTATTCGGAGGTGTTCTCTCTGTTTTTACCCTTTTTTTATTAATTTTGTAAACTTGTATGATTTATTGATCGGATTCGCTATATTGATTTCAATTTGACTAAACGCAATAATTATTTGGTTTTACAGATTGTGAACCCAGTCTCACATTTATTCCGAGTTTATTTGTTGGTGCGAGTGATCTTAATATAAAAGCACATTGAACCCAAGTCGATATGTGATTTCAGAATTCAAAGTTTACCTGTTTAAAAGTGCGTGGAGTTATTTAGTCTCAAAACCCCAAACCCGAAGTGGTGGGCCCGAAGTGGTGGGCCCAAAGTTTATTTGCATTTCACAATTCGACAATTATAGTTTTGTTTTGTTTCTGCATTGGGTATTTATAAATGCCGAACCCCAAATTCCAATAAGCTTTATTTCGCATTCGGGACTTGCTTGTTAAATTTGCACGGAGTTCTTTTGTTTTACCAAACGTCGAAACCCGAAGTGTTGGGCCCACAGCTTGTTTGCATTTCGCGATTCAACAATCAACACTGTGTTTTGTTTTCTTTATGTTTGGCATTTGTAATCGCTGAAACCTGATCCCCAATCAACCTCCATTTTTTTTCACATTTGGTATCAGAGCCTATAGTCCATCTTGCTATTTGCTCAGTTTAGTGCAAATAATTCCTGTTGGTGCCCAATTTCACTTTCTTGTTTTTCCTGTGTGAAAGTTTATTTAATTTCTTTCAATTTTTTATATAAATGACTTCGTCTGGTAGTAGTTCTTCTCAGGTTCAATTTCCTGTTCTGAGTGAGAAGTCATATGACTCTTGGTATATTCGAATGAGGACGATTTTACGTTCTCATGATTTATGGACCTATGTTATTGATGGTTATGCTGAGCCAACTGATGTAGCAGCAGAATTGGCTATCTCTAATGTCGACCGTGTTTTGCTGAAGAAAAACAGGAAAAAGGATAATAAGGCTCTTGGATTAATCTAGCAAGGATTAAATGAATCCATTTTTACGAAGATTTCTAGTGTTGCATCTTCGAAGATGGCTTGGGACATCCTTGAAACTTGTTATCAAGGAGTGTCCAAGGTGAAGACAATCAATTTGTAGAACTTGAGAAGGGACTTCGAAAATATGAAGATGAAGGATAATGAAAGTGTTGATACTTTCATGAATCAAGTGATGAGTGTTGTGAACCAGCTCATGTAGTATGGAGATGGTGTTGAAAATAAGAGAGTTATTGAAAAAGTGCTGAGAAGTTTACCCAAGAAGTTTGAACCTATAGTTGTACCCATAGAGGAATTTAAAAATTTAAGTCAAATGCAAATTGATGAATTGACTGGTTCTCTTGTTTCTCATGAATATAGGATATCTAGATATGAAGAAGGATCAATGGAGCATAATTTCAGATCCCAACTGCATGTTACTAGAGGTAGAGGCAGAGGAAGGTTTTATAATCATCGAGGAGGAGGCCGGTTTTCTGGTCGAAGGGACAACAAAACTAAATCAGTGTCTGAGGAGAAGTCCTAGAAGAATCTTCCTCATTTAAGAGGGAGAAACAACAAACCCTGGCAAAAAGAAAACCAGAGGTATGATAAATCTAAAGTTCAATGTTATTATTGTAAGATGTTTGGGCATTTTGCTAATAAATGTTGGAAGAAGCAGGCATATGCTAGAAAGAAGTCTGCACATATCACAAATGAGTCTGAGTATGATCAAAATCCTCTGTTCTTGACTTGTAATGCCAGACAGGAAAGTGCTAATGATATTTGGTTTTTGGATAGTGGTTGCAGTAACCATATGACTGAAAATAAGCATTTATTTTCTTCTATTGATATGAGTATTCAGTCTGAAGTAAAATTGGAAAATGACTGTAAGGTTACAATTAATGGTAAAGGTGTAGTTCCAGTTTACACTAAGAATAATCAGAGAATAAATATTGACGATGTTTATTATGTGCTTGGTTTAAAATGCAATCTTATTAGTGTTGGACATCTGTTGGAGAAAAAGTACAGAGTGTCCTTCAAGAACAAGGTATGTACGATCTATGATAA
Source organism: Picea engelmannii (assembly GCA_009831015.1). Classification (NCBI taxonomy): domain Eukaryota; kingdom Viridiplantae; phylum Streptophyta; class Pinopsida; order Pinales; family Pinaceae; genus Picea; species Picea engelmannii. The sequence continues at coordinate 19,225 of ML822924.1, forward strand.
ATTACCCAACAAAAAATTGATTGCAAGAGTAGAGATGACCAAGAATAGAATGTTTCCACTTGTTATGACGAATGATTTGAGTGGTTCTTTGAATGCTTATAAAGCTGGAAGTTTAGATGAATCTTGGTTATGGCATTTGAGATATGGTCATTTACATTTTGGTGGTTTAGATCTGTTACAGAAGAAGCAGATGGTAAAGGGGTTGCCTTGTATTCAACAACTTGCAAGCTCTTGTGAGAGCTGTATACTTGGGAAGCATCACAAAGAGAAATTTGTTTCAGGTGTTTCCTACAAAGAAAAATCTCCATTGGAAATTGTCCACACAGATTTGTGTGGACCTATGCGAACACCTTTGAATGGTAGTGTTTATTTTATGACTTTTATTGATGATTTCAGTAGAAAGACTTGGTTGTATTTGCTGAAGCATAAATCTGAAGCCTTTGAAGTTTTCAAGAGGTTTAAGTCTATGGTTGAGAATGAGAGTGGTCGAACCATTAAGATCTTGAGGTTTGACAGAGGAGGTGAGTATAAACTGAATGAATTCATTGAGTTTTGTGTTTTTCATGGAATTAAAAGGCAGTTTACTGCTTGATATACTCCACAACAGAATGGAGTGGCTGAAAGGAAAAATATGACCATCATGAATATGGATCAAAGCATGTTGAAAGAGAGGCATCTTTCAAATGAATATTGGGGATACGTGGTTGTTTTATCTATCTATATATTGAATAGAAATACGACCAAGACTATGAGGAATCACGTTCCTGAGGAAGCCTGAGATGGTAAGGCTTGCAATGTTTCTTATTTCAGAATTTTTGGATGTGTAGCATATGCACATATACCTGAATAAATGAGGAGGAAGTTGGATGACATAAGAGAGAGATGTATCTTTGTTGGATATAGTGAAGAGTCTAGGGCATATAGATTCTACAATTCCATCACCAAGAAGTATGTAATCAACATAGATGTTCAATTGAAATAAGAGGAAGCCTGGGATGGAAGTATTGATAGATCTATTTCAGAGGGAGCTATGTTACCCCGCGAAGATGATGATGGAGCTGAGCAGGCTGAAGGAGGTGGATAGTTGGTTCCACATGCACATATGCTTGCAGTGAGAAGTCCTACAAGGGAAGCACCATATTTCAGTCCATCTCAATTTAGAACACCAAGAACTCAAGAGCGTGGTGAGCCATCTGGACATGGTGGACATCAAACAAATTCATAGGTAAGTAGTGAATCGAATCCTACTTTAGCTTCATTGAAAAAAAAATTTAAAGGTCAGAAGACTAGAAGCTTAAGAGAATTATATGATCATAATGAAGAAGTAAATCATATTTCAAATTTTTCATTAATGGCATGTGATCCTGTAATTTTTAATGAAGCTGATAAAGAGGATGTCTAGATAAAAGCAATGGATGAGGAGATTGATTCCATTGAAAGAAATAACACTTGGGATATTGTCTATTTACCTGAAGGTAAGAAGAGAATTGGTGTTAAGTGGGTTTATTAGACTAAGATGAATGCAGAAGGTGAAGTTGAAAAGTACAAGGCAAGACTTGTAGCTCAAGGGTTTAGTTAGCAACCCAATATTGATTACAATGAAACCTTTGCTCCTGTAGCAAAAATTGACATAGTGAGGATGGTCTTAGCTATTGCAGCTTGGAATAAATGGATCATGCATCAAATGGACGTTAAGTCTACATTTTTGAATGGATGTTTGGAAGAAAAGGTTTATGTAAGACAACCTCTAGGTTATGAGATTGATAAGTACATAGATAAAGTTTACAAATTAAGAAAATCTTTATATGGATTGAAGAAAGCATCTAGAGTTTGGTATAGCAGGATTGATGAGTACCTGATTAGTGTTGGATTCAACAGAAGTCCAAGTGAACCAACCCTGTATACAAAGATAAACTAGGAAGATAACATTTTGATTGTATGTCTGTATGTTGATGACTTGATTTTTACTGGAAATCTATCTGTAGATGATTTTAAAAATTCTATGAAAATAGAGTTTGAGATGACTGATTTAGGATTGATGAAATATTTCCTTGGAATTGAAGTGGATCAATCTGATGATGGCATTTTCATTTTTCAAACTAAATATGAAAATGAAGTATTGAAAAGGTTTAGAATGCTGAATTGTAGACCAACTGCAACATCGATGGAAATTGGTACTAAACTTAGCAAATATGATGAAGGATCATATGTTGATCGAACTCTGTATAAGAAGTTGGTTGGAAACCTTATGTATTTAACAACAACGAGACCTGATATTATGTTTGTTGTAAGTTTAATTTCTAGATTCATGGAGACTTCGAAGAGTACTCTTTGGCAAGCACGAAAGAGGATTCTGAGATACATTGCTGGAACAATTGATTTTGGTATCCGAGACACATCAAGCTTGAACTTTGAGTTGATCGGGTATACCGATAGTGATTTTGCAAGTTCCATTGATGATAGGAAGAGAACATCTGGTTATGTGTCCAGTCTTGGATCTGGAGCAGTGGCATGGGCATCAAAGAAACAACCCATAGTGACTTTATCTTCTACTGAGGCAGAGTATGTTGTAACAACAGTAGCTTCATGTCAATTTGTATGGATGAGAAGAATCTTGAATGAATTATTGCATGAGAAGAATGGTGCAACTCATATTGTCTGTGATAATAAATCTACCATTGCACTGTCAAAGAATCACGTTTTTCACAAGCAGAGTAAGAACATTGATACAAGGTATCATTTCATTCGAGAGCTGGTAAATGGTAAAGGAATTTATATTCATTTCTGCATGTCTGAAGAACAATTTGAAAACATATTTCTAAAGCCTTTGGGAAATGAATTGTTTAAAATTCATAGAGATAATATTGGGGTCTGTAAGCTGTAATGTTTTCTTAACAACAATCTTGTATTGCATATTTTTGGTTGTTTTGTTTTTGAAATGATTAAGAGGGAGTATGTTGGATAAGTAATCATTTCACCGCCCGAATAACGATGGATCGGTGGCCTTCTTGACCCTTCAAGACTCAAGGATTAAGCACCGATTTACTGATAGCTCAAGCGGTGGCCGCCTTAACCTTTGTAGGCCACGAGATACCATTACCACTTAATTAAATATTTTTATAAGATTGAATGGGCATTTTTGTTTGTATAAATACTTGAAACGGATTGTAAGAGTATGAGCTTGAGCACATTGAAGATAATTTTCAATTTTGTATTCGGAGGTGTTCTCTCTGTTTTTAGCCTGTTTTTATTAAGTTTGTAAACTTTTCTGATTTCTTGATCGGATTTGCTATATTGATTTCAATTTTACTAAACGCAGTAATTATTTGGTTTTACTGATTGTGAACCCGGTCTCACATTTATTCCGAGTTTATTTTTTGGTGTGGGTGATCTTAATATAAAAGCACATTGAACCCAAGTCGATATGTGATTTTGGCATTCGGAGTTTACTTGTTTAAAAGTGCATGGAATTCTTTAGTCTCAAAACCCCGAACCTGAAGTGGTGGGCCCAAAAATTATTCACATTTCGTAATTCAAAAATTATAGTTTTTTTTTGTTTCTGCATTGCATATTTATAAATGCCGAACCCCGAACTCCAATAAGATTTATTTTGCATTTGGGACTTTCTTGTTAAATGTGCGCAGAGTTATTTTGTTTTACCAAACGCTGAAACCCGAAGTGCTGGGCCCACAACTTGTTCACATTTTGTGATTTGGCAATCAACGTTGTGTTTTGTTTTCTTTATGTTCGATGTTTGTAATCGCTGAAACCCGATCCCTGATCAGCCTCTATTTTTTTTCACACACAAGCCAACTCATCACTTTGTCCATCGATGTTTACAGTCACTATGATGCTTTCAAGTAATTTTGTGACAGCGTTACCTGATCTCACAAAGCCAACTGTTTTAGAGGTGAGTTTTGTTACCTCAAACACCCAGTCCACCAGTTTTGGCTTTGGGTTGCCACATGCTTGTGCAACCAGATCAATCCCTTCATCAATCATTGACTGGTACCCAAGTAATTTCTAATTCGGCGTTACCATAATTTATTTTTACCAAATGTGATACATAATTCCATGTTGTAAGATTAAGTTATGTGTTGAAGCAAAAAGGAGGATAAATTTAATTCCGGTATGAACCCAAGAACCCGATCCAAACCTATATAAACGTTTATAGAACAATACTATTTTCAATACAAAGCCAACAAATACTATGTGCAAGCACTGTCAGCATGGAAAAAAAACAAAAGTTGAATTCAAGACAAAGAAATACTCTACCACAAAACCATTGGATATTGTACACAATGATTTATGTGGGCCCACAAGAACGAAAGGATGGGATGGTGAACAATACTTCATGCTGCTCATTGATCATTGATGACTACACCAGAATGACCTAGGTTTGCTTCCTCAAGAAAAAGTCAGAAGCTCTCGAATGTTTTAGGGTATTCAAGGAACTGTTTGAAAATGAAACTGATTTAAAAATCAAATGTTTAAGGTCATATAATGGAAATGAGTTTACTTCAAATGAATTCAGGGATTTCTTTGAAGATAATGGAATAAAAAGACAATTCACAACAGTTAGAACACCTTAGCAAAAAGTAGTTGCTGAAAGGAAAAACAAAATTGTACAAGAAATGGCCAGAACCATGTTAAATGACTCCATGCTAGGTGATATCTTTTCGGGACAAGTATTGCATACAAACATTCATATATTGAAAATAGGATTGACAATAAGTAATTGTGATAAGACTCCATATGAGTTATGGAAAGGAAGACCGAACAATTTCAAGCACTTTAGAGTGTTTGGAAGAAAGTGTTACATAAAAAGGGAAGAAAAGAAGATTGAAAAATTTGACTCCCAGGTGGACGAAGACATATTTGTTGGGTACTCATGCAAAGAAAAACACATAGAAGTGATACAATATAAGAATCAACAAGATAGTGGAAAACATCAATGTAAAATTTTATGAAACAAACTTGTTGAAGACTAAGAAGAAAAAGAAAATTTAAACATATTTGAAGAACGGGAAAATGAAGAACTAAAACAAGAAGAAGAGGAAGAAGAAGAAGAATGAGAAGAGAAGCAGCTAGAAGAAGAACAAGAAGAAAACAACGAACAAGATTTTCAAACACCTTATAGGACACCTAACCACTAGGTTCAGAAGAATCATCCACCAGAACAAATCATTGGAGACAAAAGTGTCGAAGTAGAAACCAGAAGAAGACAAGCACAAACACTTGGACAAGGACATTTTTCATTACTGTCCACAGTTGAACAAAGTAACTTTGAGGAAGCGATAAATGATGAACATTGGATCAAGGAAATGAAAGAATAAATAAATCAAATAGAGAAGAATGAGACATGGTAACTAGTTCCAAGACCAAAGGACAAAATTGTGATTGGGAGAAAATGGCTCTTCAGAAACAAGTTAAACGAAGATGGACATGTAACCAAAAACAAAGCAAGACTAGTGTGCAAAGGATATAATGAAGTTGAGGGAATAGATTTTGAATAAACCTTTCCTCCCATGGCCATAATGGAATTAATCAAAATGTTCTTGGCTTATGCATGCTCCAAAATGATCAAAGTGTATCAGATGGACATAAAATCAACTTTTATAAATGGATAATTAGAATAAGAAGTATACATAGAACAACCAGAAGGGTTTCTACTATCAGAAAATAAAGACTATGTTTGCATATTGAAGAAATATATGTATGGACTTAAGAAATCTCCTAGAGCTTGGTACTCAAGATTGGACAGGTACTTACAACAAAATGGATTCAGAAGAGGAAATGCAGATAGTAACCTCTACATAAATGTAGATCAAGGCAATATGATTATTATAGAAGTGTATGTTGATGAAATCATCTTTGGAAGTGATGATGATAGATTGAGTCAGAAGTTTTCCAAGGATATGCATAATGAATTTGAAATGTCCCTACTTAAGGAATTGACTTTCTTCTTAGGACTACATATATCTTGGCTAGATGAAGGAATTTTAATTTCCCAAACCAAGTACATTAAGGAAATGTTAAAGAAGTTCAAAATGGAAGACTGTAAAACTGTGAGTACTCCTATGGTTATCGGTTGCAAGTTGAGAAAAGATGATGAATATAAAGAAGTGGATCAAAGACTCTACATATCAATGATTGATAGTCTACTCTATGTGACACCTTCAAGACCACATATAATGCAAGCAGTTGGACAAGTCGCAAGATTTCAAGCGACACCAAAGGAAATGCATGTTCTAGCAGTGAAAATGATCTTCATATATCGTAAAGGAACAACAGATTTTGAGATATGGTATTTGAAAGGAAATGAGTTAACTCTAGTCACTTACATGGATGCAGATTGGGAAGGAAACATTGATGACAGAAGAAGTACAAGTGGAATAGATTTCTACTTAGGTGACTACTTAGTGTCCTGGTTGAGAAAGAAGCAATCTCCAATATTATTATCCACAACAGAAGCATAATATATCACAACAAAAACTTGTTCTACATCTCTATGGTTTGGGGTAGGACCAAAATAGACCGAACGACACCAAGAAATCAACTCAAATATCAAATATGCTAGATAAATGAAAATCCCAACAAAAAAAAGGCTAGAAGCCTACCTCTTCCGAAAGTTCGTAGGAGACCACCGTTGATCTCACAATACAATTCTTGATACCTACAACTTATCCTCAACATCCAAGATGCATAAGCATATAGAAAATGTATGAAATAATAACATATAAACTAGCATAATCCATTAACATGTATAGCAAATTTACCCACAAAAAATAATATAAACATTTGCAACATATAATTGGACGATAAAATATTATTTCTATTAATATAATCAGTAGGAGTACATAGGTGACAACCTCCTTTATCAACAACTCGTCGAAATTGAGAAACTAAGTCCCTCCACCTGGGCCTTCACCACTTCAGTCCTCTACAAGGCAAGCTCACAAGTTCTAGGATTAATTGGGTTACTCCTTCACAAGATAGGGGGTTGAACACAAGGAGAGTTCAGACTTAAGGTCTAAGGGATCCAGACTCAAGGATATAACATGAGGAAAAATTTCTCTAGAGTGTATTTGCTCTCCCCTTTTTCTCTCCCTTAAAGGCTTGTATATGGCTCAATTTATAGCCTCCAAATATAATTGAAGGGTTGAATTGGAGTGTTTCCAACATATGAAGGGACAAGGATAACAGATCCCATAACTTGGAATGGAAAATATGAAGTATTTTAATTTGGAGCAGAAAACCTGATATACGTGGGTTGTAATGGAGCAACTTGCATACACACAGCCAAACTGATCTAAGCTAAGTTTTACTTGGTTTCAAAACCAATGTCTTTCTATTGTGTAAATTTTAAATATTTTCAACATATCTATTTGATGGATGTAAAATGATATGCAAACTTGATTAATATTTGGAAGGATCCTTCTCTTTGATCTTTATTCCATGGAGATATATTGGTGCATTGCATGCTTTGGGAGCCCAATGATGTTATTTAACTATATAATTCTTGAGTTGGAGATCATGGGTTCTACCCCTATTGGATATTTGAGTTAGGCAAAAGAAATTACAATGTCTTGATCATATTTTCTAAATGGAATTTTGTGAATCCAAAGCTAATATCTACAACCATGATTTTGGGGTTATCAAAATTTATTGCATGCTGCATTGACCCACATAGTTTATTAGTTGGTGCACCATAGTGGTTAGGATTTTCATGCATCCTATTGGGATGCATGTGGAAAATATTGACACCTATCCTATTACAACTGGTTCAGGGATTTAATGAATAGACTAAGTTGATTACAACAAGTTATACTCTATATTGAAATAGTTGTTCCAAATCTACCTTAGATATTACATTGTGGATTTGAATTATTGTGATTGCCAGTATTTCCCTTATGAGGGGATGATTTATAGCATTATGATGGTTGTTGTAATGGGTTACTTGAATAGAACCAACATTGTTTTCTTTCCTTTCACATATAACTCATTTAAGGTTGCAAGGAGTTGCAACCAAGTTATTTACAATTCGAATATTGGTTGTTGAGAAGGGTTGCATTGGTTTTTCTATTCATTTTTATAAATGATAACCATTGCTAACCCAAGGGATCTTTTCTACCTCATGATGGAGATGGAATAAACATGTTGGTATTGTTTCAACACTCTCCTCCCTGGATCTATTAGCTCAAATAACTCTTGTCAATGTCATCTAATTATTGTATTAAGTATAGTTTTTGGTATTTGATCTTATAAGGATGAGTCAAATTGAGCCATGTTGTGAAGGAAGGTTGCAGTTGAGAAGTGGGATTATAGGGATGCATATTTAATGGGATGGGATGTTGTACTAATACTTGCATTATTGTTGTACCACCTTGGTCCGATTAATATATGCTTGTGCCTACATTTAAGTGGTGGACCAGGGCTTGGCAGAGTAGACAAAAGAATTTTAAAATCTCCCTCTTTTCAATGTTTGCATACTTCAAGGGGGAAATATAAAAAAGGAAAGAAAAGCATAGCATATCACATGTTTGTTTATGCAATTTAGGTCTATCAATATTAATATTGTACAAAAATGTTACAGTCAGTTCTTTTTTGCTGCCTTCCATAATGGAAACCAGGCCATAGAGAGTTGAAAAATAAAATCCATGTTATTTCTAATTTGTTATGACTATATTGAGTTAGTATGGAAATTTTGTGTGTTCCAAGTAAAGTATAGAACATAAAAAAAAAATGAAAATTGGAAACTAAATAACACTAGAAAACATAGATAATGACAATGGCTTAAAGCCATTTAAAGTTATAAACAAAGTAAACTTAGCTTGAGAGGCTTGGTCAAGTGGTGATTGATGCTTCTTAGCATGCTTGTTAACATCTGAACCTAGGTCTGCTTCTATGATTATGGGGTTGGAGGAGGTTATGTGTGATCTAGGGGTCCCCCTTACATTTCCTAAGTTTTCCTTGTCATTGGATTGTAGTTCAGAGACCTCAATTTTGACCCCAAAGACCATCCTAAACACCTTCAAACTTAACTTCCAAGAGTGCAATCCTGGTGAGGATTTCTAAATTATAGGCTCCTTTGTCCTCCACGAATTGAGATATAAAGTCTTTGGTAATCCAATACATCTCTGTTGATCAAAATATTTTAGTGTCTATGGTCTTGGAATAACTAGGGTTGAAAATATAGCCACTATGCTCATGTTTGATATGCTCCCTGAATACCTATTTCATTCTCTATTTAACCACATTTTCCATATCTTCCACTTCCTATTTAATATCTTGAGTGAATTTTTCCCAAAATAGTCATTCAACCTGATAGGCTACCTTCTGAGCTCACATCAAGTTTTGGGATGGAGGGTCAAGACTAGGGGGTCGGGAAGTGGATATTTTTCTTCCCCAGGTTCTACTCTTACTCAACTCTAAGTACTCCTCAATAGACAATTTCACCATGATGAATAGAGGGATGTTCACAGAGGGAATGAGATGATACAGGGGTGTGAAGGATAAATAAGCAACTCGATCCCATTTTTCCCCACCTTCCCTTTTTGGAAAAACATGCATAGATTACCTCCCATGCTAGAGTGGATACTGTACCAAAGAAAGACACAGACTAAGAAAAATAGTCCAACCAAAATTGAACCAAAATTGAATTAGTGACAACAACACACAATACTATCAAAGATAGAGCAAGCTGCTAGACTTACAGGCCAATTCTCATGGCGGAGAGAGGGACTAGGACCTGAGAATCTCGAGGATTTTATTTTCCTCTTCTTGGCCTCAACACCATGTATCTCAATGTTGCATACCTGAATAAGAGGGTTACCTCCACCTCAAACATAATGGCTGAAACTGTTATCATTTCCTTGTTATCATTACATCAACCTCCCACCGAACACAACGTCATAGCCACCAAACTCCTCATGTTGGCTTGTTTTAGCCTGACCTCCATGCGCTCCTGGGATTAATTTCCCTTCTTGTGTACATGTTAGCCTCCACCATCACATGCCCTCTAAATGCCACCTCACATTCATATACCACCCCATCCGAGTGACATAATCTCTCTTTGTTAAATTTAAACATAAGAATTTATTATTTTGCAAATTATAAGTATTATGTAGAGTTTCTACATTCAATTTTGATGTGATGTATATTTTATTAAAATGAATTATAAGTATTGTGGATATTTTTTGCGTGATTTATATTTTATTAAAATTTTATAAATGTAGTTTGTAGAGAATTTTTTTTCGTTCTTAAAATTGGATCGTACATAAAGTTATAAGTGTTTTTGGTTTAGAATTTTGATTGAATATTTTGAGAATGGGATAGATTTGGAACTATACAAAATATCTATGTGTGTTGTTATACATAAAGTTATAAGTGTTTTTGGTTTAGAGTTTTGATTGAATATTTTGAGAATGGGATAGGTTCGGAATTATATAAAATATCTACTCGTGTTGTTGTATCATGTATGAATGGATCTTGTATTATAATAAAACTATGGATCTAAATTTTTGTCAAATTTTTATCATAGAAAAACGATTTGTTTGTTTACAAGATTAGCTTATTCCCATTGCTTTCACCTAACCTACTTGTTTAGACAAGGTTAAAATGTGCATAATAACATTCATGGACTATCAAAATCAAAAAAATCCTCATTAATGCATGCACGAGCTTTGCAAGATTTGAAAAATATGCCCTTGCAACTTCCATGTTTCTTCCTTGATCAATAGAATAGATGTATGTCACTAGTAAACTTTGAAAAGTAATATGACTTGACTTCTTTTATTGAATATGATGGGGTATTGTTTTTTTGGAAGAGGTGTGTTATTCATGAGATTTGTATTGCTATTAGTTAGCATATCTTGAGTGGGTTTAACAATTAAACACATATTTTTCTTCATAGGTCGTGTGAAGTAAGATACACTATACGCACACCTTTATAAACTTAAATAGTCAAAGTGTTTAGTGAAAGGTCCCTTTCCCATCAAAAAAAGTTTCATATATCAATTTAGTTTATTGAATATAATGGAATATTGTTTATTTGGAAGAATTGTATCAAAAGTAGAATGCATATGTACACCTTTATAAACTTAAATAGTCAAAGTGTTTAGTGAAAGGTCCATTTCCCATAAAAAAAGGTTTCATACATCAATTTAATTTATTGAATATAATAGAATATTGTTTATTTGGAATAATTATATCAAAATTAGAATGCATATTCTCCTTATTGGTTATTCAAAATTCTCCTTAACCCGAATACACATTCCACATAAATAATATCCCAACCTAATTAATAAACAAAATCAAATGATATATGAAATCTCTTAATTGGCCAGAAAAAATATTTTTTCTTTATAATTTTAAAGATATTTTTTTTCTTTCATATTTTGAAAAATTTCCTTAATGCATTGACTTTATTTATTATTCAAAATATTCTAGCCTGACTTATGTTGTTCCTTGGTGGTTGGGAGGATTGGTTGCTAACCTCCCCACCCATGACTTTCTTATTTATGGATAAGTGAAGTAAAGAGGTTGTGAGTTCAAAGTGTCAAAATCCCGTCAATCGTCAGATCACCGAGGCTATGGACTGTTGATCTATCATGAATCATTTTTCGGAGTTTCACAGTCTTTGAGCGAGGCAACTCATATCATGAGTTCACGATATGAGAAATCGTAACGCACTCCTCTGGCTTGGCCCATGGTCACAGATAGTGGTCACATAGTTGAAGGATGAGGTTAAGGAAGGAGTTAGCTTTGTTAGCCTCCATTTCGGCATTTCATATATCGGGAGTTGGAGGAGTTAAGAATACTTGCGGCAAAATCCCCGAAGTGCGGAATTGTGAAGTGCTTTGTGGATAAGCGCCTGGTCACCACCGATGGTCACGAGAAGGGAAGGAGATAGTGTAGCCAAGCTCTATTTCGACGATCGTGACATGGAGTGTCGAGACCCTTCATCACAAGAATGTTGAAATGCGAAATCACGATAAGATAAGGATCGTCAATTTGGAGTACACAACGAGGACCGTTGGATCAGGGCTATGGGTCAGTGAACCACGTCAACAAGGACACGTGGCATAGTAAGACACTAACAAGTGTCAAGTTGATACATCATTTCAGGTATGTGAAAATCATGAATATGAATGACACATGGCAGCTAATAGGCCTGTGACACGTCAACAAGAGACGCCAGCAAGTTACGTCACAATAAAAATCTTGAAATTACGACAACCATCCATATCAATGCATGATTAAGTCATAACCGTCGATCTACAACAGTGGAAGGATAGTGTAAGGATTTAACACTAACCATTGATCTAGTTCAGAGATGTAATGTGAGCCGTCCGATTGTTTCGGCGATTTCATTATCATGAGTTTTGTAATATTGAAAGTAATGATGACTCGAAGGGCAAAGTGTCGAAATTCCATCAGTCGTCCATCTCATCAGGAAATTGAATCGTGACCGTTGGAACGATAAAAGATCAGAAGCTCATATTTCCTAAGCGTGAGGTCATCGTCGTTGGTCATATGCTATAAGATTTTTTAAATGGATGTTGCTATAGTTGCTAAATCCTGTGGTTTTGTATGGCACGGTCATATGAAATGGTTTGAAGCCTCCTTCCAGTTGTTGCTAGTGAATGAGGGTGTGGGTGCATCCTTCCAGTTGTAGCTGGTAAATGGGGTGTGGCAACATCCTTTTAGTTGTAGCTGAAGAAACTTAGGGAATTTCTCTCCATCAAGTTGTAGCTTGAAAAAAGTTTTGTAAAAGAACTTTTTATTAATGAGAAAAGAGTTGGTGGTTTTCCCTGTTGGGTTCCACGATAAAATATTTTGTTCATAAGGGTTTTTCTTTCATCATATATTTCTTAATTGAATAATTAATATGTGTTCTTAATATGGATGAAGATAAAAAGAAAAATTAGGCAATACTGATTCACCCCCCCCTCTTAGTATTGTTGGATATTCCATCAATTGGTATCAGAGTGAAGGTTCCTTTAAGCACAGTCTAACAAACTGAAAGGAAGATCAAATTAAGCACACATGGATGGACAAAATATTTAAATTGAGAATGGAACTCCAATACTTATAAAAGAAGAATAGATATTTTGGAGTACAATAATGGAAATTCATCTGAAGGCATTGGGATATGATGTATGGAATTCAATGATCACTGATTATTTCCCACCAAATAGAGTAAGGAATCCATCTCAAAAGAAAGCCAAGAAAATTAACTCAATGGCAATGAATACAATCCTTGATGGATTACCTGATGATATCAAAGAGAAGATAGGTGAATGTAACTTTTCAAAAGAACTATGGGAAAAATTAAAAGACCTCTACTTAGATGAGAAGTCAAATGAAGAATTTCAATCATAACAAAGTTCAGTATACAACAATTCTAGTGATGAAGATTCTTTTGAAGAATACTCAGACATTGAAGCAACAATCAATATGGAAGTTGAGCTTGAAAGTTCTTTGTACGAACTTAGAAAATATAAACAAAGGTGTAAACAACTAAAGGATCAACTTAAGAATGTTGAAAAATTAAAGAAAGGGACTAAATCCCTTAATAAATTTCTTAGTCTACAAAGATCTCCCTCGAACAACTATGACCACAAACACATAATTAAAGCATCAATTCCTATTACTCATATTGATATTGAAGATGACATGTCTAGTGATGATACCTCCAAAGAATCTTCTCATCCTCCCAAGAAGATGTATCAAATCAAAAGAGAAGACTCGACCATCAATAAAGGTAAAGACTCTCCACAATTTTTTGATTGCAATAATGTTGATATTGAATTCTTTCCTGCAAGTAGAGAAGAAGATTCAAATACAATAACAGAATGTTCTGTTAGCATCTATCCCATGGAAGAAGAAGAATAAAAACTATCAAAGGCCAAATAAAAGGTTTATTGGAGTCTCTTTGAATACCTCTGTCACCATAATGAATTAGACTATAGCTATCTTCATGACTACACTCAAGAATTTCTTGAAAAGAGTCAAAAGCATGTCCTGGAAATAAAGAAAATTCTCAAGGATAGTGAAAAGATAATATATGAGCAGGACAATGAGTTAGAAGAGAAAGAAGATGAGATCAAGAGACTGAAAAATAAAATTAGTCAAGCAAAAGAAGAAAAGAAGGAAGATGATGTCTCAAGAAAAAACATTGCAGATCTAAAAGAACTAAGGGAAAACTATGTCAATCTTAAAATCCATCTTGAAGAAGCCAAAAGGAGAGAAGAGGTAGTAAGGAACCAGTTGGACGAAAAGGAACAATCTTGTCATAAGATGGAAGCAGAAGTTGTGAATCTTAGAAAGAAGGTTGAGAAGTTAGACACCCAAATCAAGTTCTTGAACAACTCCATGACCCTGGATGAGATCTTGGATAGTCAGAGATCATCATATGACAAAACCAGTTTTGGCCACAACAAAGAAGAAATTAGTAATCTCAAGAAACCTGATGCAAGTCCTTCATTTGTAAAAAATGAAGACATATCTGATGTAAGTCTTTATTTTATAAAAAGGGAAAGCAAGTATGATGTGGGTTCTTCATGCTCAAAGAATAAAAGAAACACTACAAAACTTAGAAGATTAGATCAAGGAAGAAATCCAGAAGCTACTCATACACCTCAAAGCAAGTTCATAAGAGAGACACCTTCATGGATGAATCAAAGAAGGTATGAGAGTGTCTTTAAAGGTCATTGTTGTTCTTGTAATGCATATGGTCATAAAGCCTTGGATTGTAGGCATCATGGAAGAAAACAATTTGGTGGGTTCAACAACAGTATAATATGTTGGAACTGCAATCATGTTGGACATATTGTTGCACATTGTTACACTATGAGATGCTACAGTTGTGGTAGCTATGGTCACAAAGCCCATGACTATTGGAACTCAAGAAGAAAATCAATAAGAAATGATTCACATAATATGACAACAAGAGTAAATAAGAAGACATGGAAAATAAAATCCCAAGTACCAAATAATAAAGACGAGGAAAAAATTTCTCCTGAAATTGAAGAAGTTAATAATAGGAGTTTGGAGGATAAAACTTCTAATAAGGAATACTCTCAAGACAAGGATAAAGAAGCTTCCGATGCACATAATAATGTCGTTGATGTTGAATCTCCAATAGAAGAACGACAAGAAGGTTTTAGTGATGATTATATCAAAAATCTATCAATCCTATCTTAATGGTACACTGGAACTCCTTCCAAAAGAAAAAAAAAAGAAGAAGAAGAAGGATAGCTGTCCAGAAAGCTGCAAAGACTATGCTCAATGAAGCAAATTATCTGATGGATATTCCATCAATTAGTATTTGATAATGGAGGGAAGTTATTAGCACATCAGTACTCATATTGAACAGAGGTCAGCTCAGGATTAATAGTAGTAGAAATTCTTGTGAACCCTGTTGTGGAAGAGCTCATTCAGTAAAATACTTCAAGGTCTCTGGAAGTAAGGGTTACATCAAAAGGCTTGATGATAATTTCAAAAATGTGATGCTATATCTGACGAAGGTATCCTTCTTGGATATGGTTCAACCAAGAAAGCATACAGATGCTACAATATTAGGTTACATAAGATTGTTGAAAGTGCGGATGTCAAAATGGATGATATAAAAACAATTAGTATCCTAGTTAGAGATTGGTGAGAATCAATGGGCAGAACCAAGGGTTGTTTGAAGAATATGACCTAAAATTGCGTAGTGTTTCAGTAGGACAACAAAATCCACAGAAGCATCATTCTAATGTAAAAAATGAGGTACATGACATCCTGTATAGAAAACAAGAGGAGAAACCATGTCAAGAAAAACTACTCTTTTCAGAAACAAAGGGGGAGAGTAGTCAGAAGTAGAGAGAGAGCATATTGACAGGGGTAGTCATTCAACTATGACTGGAAGAACATGTATGTAGGAAGAGTTACCCAAGTTCAGTCTGCTCAGTAACATACAGAGTTACAAGTGGTCAGACAAGTACTTATACACACAGATAATAGGAGAAGAAACCCTTTTCCATTGATGTCAAAGGGGGAGAGAAACTTCATAAAAGGAAAACTTCATAAGAGGAAAGCATCAACACAGGGGGAGTTTTGAATATGAAGTTAGTGTGTTGACCTCAATGACAAAGGGGGAGATTGTTGGAAATATTGTCATTGATGTCAACAGTCGAAGTGATGATCTGTAATGATGAAGTATATCAGATGAGATTGTCATTGATTTCAACATGTATATCAGTCAGAAGAATATGTCAAATTGTGTGCAGAGATCGAAAGAGCGAACAAGGGGAAGCGAATAATCAAAAGATCAAAGCTTAGAAGGAATAGAACATTTCACAGAGAGGAAATCTGTGACTATTGTTGATCACGATAGGATCAACAATGATTCAATGATCAAGCTCTGAAGGAAGAACATATTGTAGAGATTTCATCGGGATTAGTGAACAGTTGATCAATACGCATAAATGGTGAGAGGCCTCAGCAGTCATCCGATCAGAGTGAGAAGCTCAGTAGTCATCTGATCAAGAGGTTGACCATGGGATTGAGGACCATTGAAATATCATGATCGTTGATCTTCTTCAAGAATACCCATCATTCGTTAGATCCAACATAGCTGCAAGGAGGATAAGCGCTGAACTCATTCAAACTCCAAAGCTCAGAAGGAGGAGTGACATGGAGCGTTAGATCCAAATCTAAAAAGGAGGAGCGAAGTGGGTTGTTGATCCGACAAGAGTGGAATATAAGATATCGAGAAATCAAGAGTAGGAAGAAGGGAGGTGCTCTAACCTCTGAAATATCAAAACGTGAAATTGCAATTAGATCCAGACCATTGGATCGAGGAAAGTTGATGACCGTTGATCTTCTTCGAGAGCCTCAATAGCCATCGGATTAAAACCAATTCCCATTAGCCGTTAGATCATCTCAATCTGGAAGGATAGGATAAGTGAGGTAAAGAGGTTGTGAGTTCAAAGTGACAAAACTCCGTCAGCCTTCAGATCACCTAGGCTATGGACCGTTGATCTATCATGAATCATTTTTTGGAGTTTCGCGATCTTCGAGCGAGGCAACTCATATCAGGAGTTCACGATATGTGAAATCACGATGCACTCCTCTGGCTTGGCCCCTAGTCACAGATAGTGGTCACATAGTCAAAGGATGAGGTTAAGGAAGGAGTTAGCATTACTATCCTCCATTTTGACATTTCAGATATCGGGAGTTGGAGGAGTTAAGGAGACTCACGACAGAACCCCTTAAGTGAGGAATTACGAAGCGCTTTGTGGATAAGCGCCTGGTCACCACCAATGGTCACGAGAATGGAAGGAGCTAGTACAACCAAGCTCTATTTCGGCAATCGCTACATGGAGTGTTGAGACCCTTCATCACAAGAATGTCGAAATGTGAAATCGTGATAAGATAAGGATCGTCGATTTGGAGTACACAACGAGGACCGTTGGATCAGGGTTGTGGGTCAGCAAACCACGTCAGCAAGGACACGTGGCATAGTAAGACACTAATAAGTTTCAAGTTGATACATCATTTCAGGTACGTGAAAATCACTAATATGAATGACAGGTGGAAACTAATAGGCCTGTGACACATCAAAAAGAGATGTCAGCAAGTTATGTCACAATAAGAATCCTGAAATTATGACAGACATCCATCTCAATGCATGATTAAGTCATGGCCGTCGATATACAACAGTGGAAGGATAGTGTAAGGATTAAACACTAACCTTTGATCTGGTTCAGAGATGTAATGTGAGCCATCCGATTGTTTCGACGATTTCGTTATCATGAGTTTTGTAATATTGAAAGTAATGATGACTCGAAGGGCAAAGTGTCGAAATTCCGTCAACCATCCATCTCGTCAGGAAATTGAATCGTGACCGTTGGAACGATAAATGCTCAGGAGCTCGTATTTCCTAAGCGTGAGGTCACCACCGTTGGTCATATGTTGTAAGAGTTTTTAAAGGGATGTCTGTATAGTTGCTAAATCTCGTGGTTCTGTATGGCATGGTCATATGAGATGGTTTGAAGGGAGCGCCTCATACATATTTCATTTGACAAAGAGTTACACCAGAACAATACAAAGAATCGATAAATGATCGAATATGGTCTGTTGGTGAACCAAGAATGCAACAGTAACATGAGGATGATCTAATGAGTCGATCCATGTCTGTGATCAACTCATGACAAAAATGAACCAATACACTGTCATGATTAAAAGAGAATAAATCATGAAAATATGAATAAAGTATAAAAAGGAAAAATGATATTAATTAAAGTTTAGATTATCATTTTAAATGAAGAGTTACAATGGTTCAAATAGAGGGAGACATTGTTTTAAATTTCACACCATTTTGAAGATTATATAAATGAAAAAAAGTGGTGAGAATAATAAGTCTCTGCGGTTTATATTAGAAGATCAGGAACATGAGCAGATTCCAAGACGAAGAAGTTTTTGTTCTAAGGTTCCTGTCAATGTCTTATTGAATATCAAGAACAGAAGAAGACAGAGCAACAATTATGCAATCCAGTACTTGATATAGAAGACGATACAAGCAAAGGTTGCAGCAGACAAGTAGAAATACAACAATGGTTGTATGAGTCAAATTTAGTGAAGTACATAAGAGAATGAATTTCATTATAAACTAAGGGTGGTTGGGTGGTGCAAGGGAAGGTTGGATCCTGCAGGGGAGTTGGTGCTTCCTTGTCAGTTGTAGCTGACTAAACAGGGGGTCGTAGCTTCCTACCAGTTGGTGTTGGTGAAGAGAGGGAGTTGGTGCTTCCTTGTCAGTTGTGGATGACTAAACAGGGGGTTGAAGCCTCCTACCAGTTGTTGCTGGTGAATGAGGTTGTGGGTGCATCCTTCCAATTGTAGCTGGTAAATGGGGTGTGGCAACATCCTTTTAGTTGTAGGTGAAGAAACTTGGGGAATGTCTCTCCATCAAGTTGTAGCTTGAAAACACTTTTGTAAAAGAAATTTTTATTAATGAGAAAAGAGTTGGTGGTTTTTTCTGTTGGGTTCCACGATAAAATATTGTGTTCATAAGGGTTTGTTTTTCATCATATATTTCTTAATTGAATAATTAATATGTGTTCTTAATATGGATGAAGATAAAAAGAAAAAGTAGGCAATACTGATTCACCCCCCACCTCTCAGTATTGTTGGATATTCCATCAGTTAAGTGTGAGACAAATGTGTGATCAGGGACACACACTTATATTCCATTCAAAAGAATGTGAAATTAGGAAAGAAGGATCAAGCAGACTAATGACAACAATGACAAGGACTCCAAACAACATATACATCTTAGATGAGATCAAAGAAGAAAGATGTTCTTTTGGAAAAGAAGATGAATGTTGGATTTGGCATAGGAGAATGGAAAATATACACTTTGATAATGTTTTCAAGATCAACAAGAAGCAATCTATAAGAGAAATGCTATAAATTACAAAGCCAACAATTAATATGTGCAAGCACTGTCAGCATGGAAAACAAACAAAAGTTGAATTCAAGACAAAGGAATACTCTACGACAAAACCATTGGATATTGTACACACTGATTTATGTGTGCCCACGAGAAAAATAGGACTGGATGGTGAATAATACTTCATGCTACTCATTGATGACTACACCAGAATGACATGGGTTTGCTTCCTCAAGAAAAAGTCAGAAGCTCTCGAATGTTTCAGGGTATTCAAGGAATTGGTTGAAAATGAAACTGATTTGAAAATCGAATGCTTAAGATCAAATCCTGGAGGTGAGTTTACTTCAAATGAATTTAGGGATTTTTGTGAAGAACATGGAATAAAAAGACAATTCTCAACATTTCGAGCACCTCAGCAGAATAGAGTTGCTAAAAGGAAAAACAAAACTGTACAAGAAATGGCCAGAACCATGTTAAATGAATCCAAGCTAAGTGATATCTTTTGGGGACAATAAATGCATATAGATATTCATATCTTGAACAAAGGATTAACCAAAAGTAATAGTGATAAGACTCCATATGAGTTATGGAAAGCAAGACCGACCAATGTCAAGCACTTTAGAGTGTTTGGAAGCAAGTGTTACATAAAAAGTGAAGACAAGAAGATTGGAAAATTTGACTCTCGGGTGGACGAAGGTATATTTTTTGGGTACTCATGCAAAATCAAATAATATAAGTGCTACAATCTAATAATCAACAAGATAGTGGAAATAATCAATGCAAAATTTGATGAAACAAACTTGTTGAAGACCAGGAAGGAAAGAAAAAATTCAAACATCTTTGAAGAATAAGAAAATGAAGAACTAAAGAAAGAAGAAGAAAAATAAGAACAAGAAGAAAACATGAAGAGAAGTATCTAGAAGCAGAACAAGAATAAAACAACCAACAAGATTTTTAGACACCTTATAAGAAACCTAACCACTAGGTTTAGAAGAATCATCCACCAGAACAAATCATTGGAGATAGAAGTGTCAGAGTAGAAAGAAGAAGAAGAAGGCAAGCACAGACACCTGGACACGGACATTTTTCATTACTTTCCACAGTTGAACCAAGTAACTTTGATAAAGCCAGAAATGATAAACATTGGATCAAGGCTATGGAAGAAGAACTAAATTAAATAGAGAAGACTGAGACATAAGAACTAGTTCCAAGACCAAAGGACAAAAATGTGATTGGGACAAAATGGGTCTTCAGAAACAAGTTAAAATAAGATGGACAAGTAACCAACAACAAAGAAAGACTAGTGTGCAAAGGATATGCTCAAGTTGAATGAATAAATTTTGAAGAAACCTTTCCTCCCATGGCCATAATGGAAGTAATCAGAATTTTCTTGGCTTATGAATGTTCCAAAAGAATCAAAGTGTATTGTATGGACGTAAAATCAGTTTTTCTAATTGAGAATTAGAAGAATAAGTCTACATAGAACAACCAGAAGAGTTTTTACTATCAGAAAAGGAAGATTGTGTTTGCAGATCGAAGAAATCTCTGCATGGAATTAAGAAATATCCTAGAGCTTGGTACTCAATTTTGATCCCAAAGACCACCCTAAACACCACTTCAAACATAACTTCCAAGAGTGCAAAATCGGTGAGGATTTCTAAATTATAGGCTCCATTTTCCTCCACGAATTGAGCTATAAAGTCTTTGGTAAGCCAATACATCTTTGTGGACTGAAATATTTTAGTGTCTATGGTCTTGGAATATCTAGGGTGGAAAATATAGCCACTATGTTCATCTTCAATATGCTCCCTGGATACCTATTTTCTTCTCTATTTAACCACATTTTCCATATCTGTTGAAACACACATTGACAGTGAGAGGTGGGGGGGGGTGAATCATTGTCTCGAACTTTTGACTTCTTTTCATACTTTTATAGATTAACTAAATTAATTGAATAAGATATATGCAACTCAATTAATTATTCTTAAACATGTATAACACAAACTGTATGAAGTAGATAAAATATCATTCTTTTATTTATTTAACTTGAATGAATACAAATAAAATCAGTCCTTTAATATCTTCAACTTCAATTGAATATGAGAGATCCAACTCTTTGATACAAGACCCAACTTGTAGTTTTGAAATCCAACTAATAAATGAGGAATCCAACCCTCATAACAAGACCCGACTTGTTGATCTCAGATCCAACTAAGATGTGAGGAATCCAAGCCTCATAATAAGACTCACGGCTTCAACCTTCGGGTATTCCTACATGATTCAGAATTCTTTTCACTGGAGTGGTCAACGCCAAAGTTGACTGCTTGATCCAATAGTTGAGAGCTCACCCGAAGATGATTCCTGATCCGACGGTTGGCGTTACTTTGCAAATTCGGGACTTCACAATTTTGTGCCTCTGCCTTGTCTCCAATAATTGTCGAAGTGGCAACGTTTCGTAGTCACGAAACTTATGCTGTCCTTCCACTTGGATTTGATCAACAGACACAATCACTTGAAGTCTTTTGCACAAAATTTCTCTACCTGCAGAACTCTGTTTCAGATTCACTTGAATGTGCTAACTCCTCCTGAGCTTTGTATCGGTGTGCTTGTTTATTCACTGTCTTTACGTGATCACAATACTCTATTTCTCCTGATCGTTTCCCTCGACTTGTTCACTGCTATTTCTCCCGAGCTCTTAATATATGTTTGTGCATTCTTTACTCCTTCTGTACGTGTATTCTCTGTATGCTACCTCTCCTGAGCTTTAGGAACATAAGATCACTGTTGATCCTATTGTGATAAACAATGATAAAAAAATTCTTCTGCCCGAAGGTGATCTTCCTTTTTCTCTGATTATTGTACATGTTTTATTCATGTTGCCATCAATGAGAACACACAATCAATAATGCCAACAATATCTTCCACTTCCTATTTAATCTCTTGAGTGATTTTTTCCCAAAATAGTCATTCATCCTGATAGGATAACTTTTGTGCTCACATCATGTTTTGGGATGGAGGGTCAAGACTAGGGGGTCGAGAAGTGGATCTTTTTCTTCCCTAGGTTCTACTCTTACTCGACTATGAGTAGTCCTCAACAAACAATTTCACCATGATGAATAGAGAGATGTTGGCAGAGTTGCGTGAAGAATACATAAGTAACTCGACCATGTTTTTTCCCCACCTTCTCCTTTTGGAGAAACATGTAGAGAAAGACACAAACCCAACAAAATAGCCCAACCAAAATTGAATTAATGACAACAACACACAATACTATGAAAGATAGAGCAAGTTGTTAGACTTACATGCCCATTCTCGTGGTGGAGAGGGGGACTAGGACCTGAGAGTTTCAAGGATTCTCTTTGCCTCTTCGTGGCCTCAACACCATGTATGCATACCTGAATAAGAGGGTTACCTCCACCTCAAACATAATGACTAAAACTGTTATCATTTCCTTGTTATCACTACACCAACCTCCCATGGGACACAACGTCATAGTCATCAAACTCTTCGTCTTGGCTTGTTTTAACCTTGACCTCCATGCACCCCTGAGATTAATTTCCTTTCTTGTGTACATGTTAGCCTCCATCATCGCATTCCCATATACCACCCCATGTGGGTGACATAATCTCTCGTTGTTAAATTTAAACATGAGAATTTATTTTTTTGCAAATTATAAGTATTATGTAGATTTTCTACATTCAATTTTGATGTGATGTATATTTTATTAAAATGAATTATAAGTATTATGGAGATTTTTTGCATTTAATTTTGAAGTGATTTATATTTTATTAAAATTTTATAAATGTAGTTTGTAGTGAATTTTTTTCCATGGTTAAAATTGGATGGTAAATAAAGTTATAAGTGTTTTTGGTTTAGAATTTTGATTGAATATTTTTAGAATGGGATAGATTCAAAATTATACAAAATATCTATGTGTGTTGTTATACATAAAGTTATAAGCGTTTTTGGTTTAGAATTTTGACTGAATATTTTGAGAATGAGATAGATTCCAAATTATATAAAATATCTATGGGTGTTGGGTGCATGCATGGATCTTGTATTATAATAAAACTATGGATATAAATTATTGTTAGATTTTTATCATAGAAAAATGATTTGTTTGTTACAAGATTAGATTATTTCCATTGTTTTCACCTAACCTACAAGGTTAAAATGTGCATAATAATATTCATGGACTATCAAAATAAAAAACCGTCTTCATTAATGCACGCACTAGCTTTGCAAGATTTGAAAAATATGCCCTGACAACTTCCATGTTTCTTCCTTGATCATCAAATATGATTGAAAATTGTCAATCAAATTGAAAATATGTGATTTGTCAATCAAATATGATTGAAATTTTTTAACACTATTAATATTTTTCTTTAAAATTATAGGTAGATGACTAATAATAATTGTTTTTAAGACAAGTCAACATTAAATTGGTGTATGATACTCCTATGTGAAACCCCCTATACAGTTATTTGAGTGCTAAAATTTAAGAAAATATACATACTATACAAGGTTTGCAAGATTTGAAAAATATGCACTAGCTTTGCAAGATTTGAAAAATATGTCCTCCCAACTTCCATGTTTTTTCCTTGATCATCAAATATGATTGAAAATTTTGTCAATCAAATTGAAAATATGTGATTTGTCAATCAAATATAATTGAAAATTTTGTCAATCAAATTGAAAATATGTGATTTGTCAATCAAATATGATTGAATTTTTTTAACACTATTGATATTTTTCTTTAAAATTATAGGTAAATGACTAATAATAATTGGTTTTAAGACAAGTCAACATTAAATTAGTAGTGTTTGGTACCCCTATGTGAGACCCCTATACAACTATTATACATACTATACCCATTTTAATTAAAATTTTCACACTGTGTCTTCAACAAAAATATACATCTCACATTACTTTAATAAAGTAATAATATATATTGAGATATATATTATTTAATATAAAATATATTCCACAGTACATATTATTAACCTACTCCACAAAAGCTGTATAGTGAAAATAGGACCCTCACCATCTCTCTGTTCAAAACCGGAACTAAACCAACATTTATTTAAACTCAGGGAGGATTATTCTCATCTCTATGCACTGCAGGTTCTCCACTGTCCAATGGCGATTAAAGTTTTGAGGAATATGAAATTTCATAGAAAGGATTCTGCATGCTCTCTCCAAATCGGCCATACCATTACCCTAACTGTTGTTGTGATCATCACTTTTCAGAGACAGATTTGCAACGCCCAGCTGCCGACAACTAAATGCAACAACGCTATGTACACAAATGGCAGCCAGTTTGAGAGCAATCTGAAAAGAGTTTTTGATATGCTTCTTCAACGCACGACCACGACTGGGTTTAACATTTCTGTGTATGGCCAAAGTCCTGACCAAATATATGGCCTGCTCCAATGCAGGACAGACAAGACAGTCAACCAGTTGTTCACAATTCGCAACGACACACGTTAGACAGATTTGCGGGAATACCGTTGGTGGTAGTATCTGGCCTTTTGAGTGCTTCTTACGTTATGAAAACTATAGTTTCATCGGACAACTGGACGAGGATGTAGGCTATACTTACCTGGCGAAGGCTATACACCATGTAGCAGTTCAATCATTGGGAAGCTGCTGTATGGTGTATTAATGGCATGGCTGCATGCCTATACCATGGGCCATACCATACACCATAAAACCCGGGACCGCATTTTTTTTCACGGCAAGACACCATAAACGCGTCCACTCACCTGTCACTTGCCTTCGCCATACTTACCTGGAGAGCAATAGCTCCAAACCTGCTGACTTTGACGCTGCTGTACCAATTGTCAACTGAAGCTGCAAATGGAACGAAACGATCAGCTTTCGGTACAACTGTAGACTCGTTGTCTCGAAAGATTTATGGTCTGGTCCAGTGCACGAGAGATCTATCTACCGACAACTGCACAACATGTCTGTCGAATAAAATCAATTATATTTTTACATCTTCTCCTGCAACAGAAGGAGTTCAGCTTTGGGGGCAGAGCTGCATAGTTCGTTATGGATTATCTCCTTTCATGAGTTCCACTGCGCTTGCACCACCCACTAAGGAAACACCACCGGTTAATTCCACTGAGCTTGCACCACCCCCTGTGGAAACACCACCGGTTAGTAGTAGAGATAAGTCTTCAAACAAAACACCCATAATTTTAGGTGCTGTGGGTGGCTTGGTTCTGGTCTTGATCGTATGCGTGTTTACAACCAGGCGAAGACTGAAGTCTGCAATATTTCGAAGGGGATATGAAGGTATTGCACATGATGATGATTTGAGTTAGTAGGTGCTTTTTTTTCTTCTTGTAGTTCTGTACACCCAGTGCCCATATTCAGTACACTATTAATACACCCAGTGCCCATATTCAGTACACTATTAAAATTAATATACCGTTACATACACAGGAGTTAATAGGTAAATTTAATACCCCGGTATAGGAGCGCACACAGAGAATTAATCGATTACTTTTCGAGTAGGTGAGTTAAGGTGAGTTAACACCACTTTCACAGGGAGTAGGCGAGTAAGTTAAGTCAGGAGCAATATTTCAAATTCGTTTGAGTAGAAAAAAAAAATGGACTTGAATACCAAATTTTTTTTTTGGTTTTTTTTTTATGAATCAAAGTTTCATATATTTCAAAACCATATATTTCAAAACCTTATTTTAAAGGTTTTAAACTAACCTAAATACTTAGAAAATTAAAACCAGAAATTTAAAAACCTACAGCCTGCCAGAAAAATAACCATGGAGGAAAGATTAGTCCGCCCACTCCCTTTCACAGATATTCTTCAGGAAACATAGGAAATGACTGCCAAATCCAAATTAAGCATCATTCAGGTTTTGCCCCAATATTTTCTGACGTGTCCATCTATTTCGCCTATTGTATAGGTCATGGGCAAGTCGAGGAAGAGACGCCAATCAGTCGTGACGAGCAAGTAGATGATGGGCAAATACCATTTACCATGGAAACATTACAAGCTGCTACGGAAAACTTTCATGATGATAACAAGCTCGGAGAGGGAGGATTTGGCCCTGTATACAAGGTAACATAGGCTTAAATTTTTTTAACAATCATAAATTCTAATACCAGCTTTTGAAAAACAATTAAACTTAAATAGTCTACAAAATTCTCATACGGATCTTTTGGCTGAATCTCTTAGGGAACTACTCCTGATGGAAATGAAATTGCTGTGAAGAAGCTGTCTTTAAAATCTAAGCAAGGAAAGAGAGAGTTTATGAATGAAGTTAAACTTGTAACCAAAATTCAACATTGAAATCTTGTGAATCTATTGGGCTGTTGCGCAGAGGGATCAGAAAAGGCTGCTGGTTTATGAATACTTACCGAATAAGAGCCTAGATAAAATCCTCTTGGGTGAGTGACTTCCATTTATTATATATGTAGATAGAAAACATTAACGTTTCAGCTGACTTATTTTGATCATGGTAATTAATTAGTGTGGATATAGCTACAGATCCAAACAAACGCATCCAGCTTGACTGGCAGAAGCGTTACAACATCATACTGGAGTAGCTCGTGGACTTCTCTATCTTCATCACGATTCTCAACTGCGGATTATTCATCGGGATATTAAAGCAAACAATATTTTGTTGGATGAAAAGCTGAACCCTAAAATATCAGATTTCGGCAGATTTCTGCTTAGCAAGACTTTTTCCAGAAGACGAAACTCACGTCAGCACAAGGGTTGCTGGAACTTAGTAAGTCTCCCAAAGGTTTTAATAATTCTGCATGCATATGTTTTACTCTATGGTGATTTAATTTCAAAGAGTGATTGACATTTAATTTCAAAGAGTGATTAATAGTATTAGGGATAATTTTAAGGATGAAAATTTATATTAAAATGTAGAAATTTGAGCTGGATTGGACTGAACTTAAGGATGGAAATTTATATTAAAATGTAGAAACCTGGGCTGATCTTACTAGTCCTTAATATGCCAAATGTAAATGTTTGGCAATAGTTTTGTAAAAATATTCAAATTTCTAAGGATTTTTATAGTTTCTATAAAATTTTGACTATTTTTAAACTAAAATAATTTTGTTCTATGGAATTTGATAGAATGGTTTTAAGAAAAAATGAAAATTGACTAATTTTTTTTTGAGAAAAACATAAAAAATTAACTCATTTACCAAATTTAACCCCTAAAATCATATATAAACAGTATTGAATTTACATTGTCTATTAACTCTTTTTAATTTCTATACTCCAGGACTGAGTGTCCTTTGCATTTAACTTTCACTTTATCATTACTCTATTCTTCAATTTTCCCTCACATTTTAATTTGGATATGCAGCGGATACATGGCACCAGAGTATGCTTTGCAGGGGCAATTATCTGTAAAAGCTGATGTCTATAGTTTTGGTGTTCTTCTTCTGGAACTTATCACAGGAAGAAAGAACACTGATTTTAATCTCTCACCTGAAACGCAGATACTTTTAGGATGGGTGAGATACAGTTTCCATCGTTATATCCAACTGGGCAATTGAGCATATCTACTTTATCGAGACCATGTTATTAT
>ML822924.1:78539-92485 GCA_009831015.1 Picea engelmannii
ATAAAAACAAAGAGGTCTTAAAGGAAATTGACCATGTGGTTTTGTATATATTTATCATACAGCTTGATTATCGAATCAAAATGTTGCAGGATACTTCAATGCCTATACTTCAAAATGTTGCAAGATACTTCAATGCCTAAACGGATGTATATATTTATCATATTTATCATACTTCAATGCCTAAACTATGATGTACAATTCCTGATCTTATTTGGGGTATATTATGATTGCACCAACAAAAGTTTCAAGTGTTATGTTATCCAACTCCTTTGTATCAAAGGTTCTGCCATTATGTATCATGCGAAATTTTCTTTGATTTCAAATGAAATTGCAAGTTTCATTAGATTTAATATTGATGCATTACAATTATTTCATGTCAAAGCTTCAGTTACTTGGTTTTCAATTGCAATGAATTGAAAGGTTATACTTTCCTTTTCTAATGTGCATTGAAGAGACATTTCATTCCTAAATAATTTGCTAACCCCATGAATTACCTTGCTTCAATTAAATTATCTTGGATCAACCAATTTACAACGAATTTTATATTTCTTAGGTCAATATAAAATTCACATCCTCTAACTACAAAATCCAAAAAAAAAAATAATTGTTTTCCAAGCTCATATTTCTTCATGTTGGCTTGCAATTAATTGTGGGTTAATATGGCATTACCATATTACAATGTAATATGGTAATCCCATATTACATTGCATTATGGCATTACCATATTACAATGTAATATGGTAATCCCATATTACAATGTAATATGGTAATGCCATATTACATTGTAATATGGTATACCATATTACAATGTAATATGGTAATACCATATCTCGTGTAATTTGTTTTTTGAAACTTAATGCCATCGTCGCAATATCAACGATAGTTCGTCGCAAAAAAATTGCATTTTAACCACCATGGCAATAGAGATGAACTTTCGTCGCAAGTTTCCACAGGTTTTCGTCACACATACAACATCTTCATCGTAACTTTGGTCTTGATGAATCAATTTCGTAGCTATTACCATGGGTATTCATCGTAATTTTCCATGGCTTTTCGTCGCACATACAACATCTGCGTCGTAAGTTTTTTACTTGTCAAAAATTTTCATCGCAATTGCGACGAACTTTCGTCGTAATTGCCACGGTTGTTCGTTCTATTTGTGATGAGGTTTCATCGGAATTGTGATGATGCAAAGGGTTAACCGAACTTGAAGGTGGTGACACATGGAGAGATAATTTCGTCGATGTTTCCACACACACCTAGATCGTCGATATAGCGATGAAATTATTTCGACGAAAAAAAACCTTGGCTTTTGTGGAAATTGCGACGAATAAGTGTGGCAATATCAACAAAAAATCGTCACAAATTTGGTCATATGTACTAGTGAAAGGAGAAAGAGGATCTACTTAACAACCAGTTGGTAGAAAGACGAGCGCAAGAAGAAATCCTATGGAGATAGAAATCTCGCATCCTTTGGCTCAAAGAGGGGGAAAAAATACCAAATTGTTCCATAGATCAATGGTCCAACGTCGACAAGAAAATCGCATTACTCACCTGGTTTCGGAACAAGGACTAGAAATTCAACAGCATGCAGATATAGAAAAGGAATTACTCTCTTACTACAAAAACCTTCTTACGGAACCCCCCACAGATTGATCCCTTGTGATTGACTCTATCCTCAAGCACATCCCTAAGGAGGTAACAAAAGAGAAGAATGAGGTTTTGATGAGCCCTATCACTCAAGAAGAAGTTGATAAAGCCCTAAGGGACACCCCTCTAGGAAAAAATCCTGGGCTGGATGGGTTTACTTCAGACTTCTTCCATCACTATTGGAGCATCATCTATGAAGACATCTGGGAAATCATAGAGGATTCCAGAAGATCAGGGCAGGTCCTTCAGGCCCTCAATGCTACCTTTCTCACTCTCATTCCCAAAGAGAACAAAGCCACCTCCCCTTTGTACTTCCGACATGTTGCACTCTATAATGTAATCTATAAGCTTCTCACGAAGGTCATCGCCAAGCGCCTTAAACCTATTCTTTTGTTCATCATCTCTCCAGAAAATTCAGGCTATGTGGAGGGAAGACATATTCTAGACAGTTTCATCTTGGCTCACAAAGTTATACACTCACTACATATGACCAAGTCTCCAGGTATGCTTATAAAATTGGATCTTTCTAAAGCCTTTGATAAATTAAGTTGGAACTACATGAAATCAACCCTTCTCGCCTTAGGTTTTGATCCCTCATGGGTCTCTTGGATAGTCAATCTCACCTCATCAACCTTATTCTCCATCTTGGTCAATGGTGTTGATATAAAAATGAAGAGGCTTGTATCTTTGAAATATTTGCAAGTTTTTAATTAAGTGTGCTTAGGAAAAAGGATCAATTTGAAAACACATAATTTAGAGAAACTTTCATATTCAAGATGCAGATAATAACCAACAAATAACAGTGAACAATAAACACATAACGCAACAAATGACAAAGGAGTTCACCCTTCTCTTGGGCTACATCTCCTGGTCCATCTTTCAATGGATCTTTTATATTATTTTCTCAAAGTGCTAAAATCAGTGCTTGACAGTGCTCAAAATGCCAAATAGATGGCTCCAATGGCTACATAACATCTAAAAACCCTAGCTGGGTTTTATTGGCACCTGGTTTGGACAAAAAATGAAGAAGATAGGATTACTAGAAGTTTCCCCTTCAAGCTTGTTATCTCTGGTTCACCAAATCGCACCTCTGTGTGAGTAACTTGGCTTCTGGGAGTTTCCCGTGCCTAAACCCAACACCCACACACATTCCCATGATTAGTGCCAAAGTGTCACACCGTTAGAGGATTTAGGGATCCCAAAGGTAGAGTTGTTGGGCTCATGGGTGGCCATATGGCCATGTCCCAACGCTTAAATAGGGGCTGTTGCAAGAATGGGTAAGGGCACGCCAAGTGTCGGGCTACAACACTGACCGTTTGAAAACAAAACCCGTGCTCTGTTTTTTTGGTGGTCACATGGAGGGGAGAGTATACAACCGGGGAGTGTATACAACCCATGCCAAAATTTAACATTTAAAACTTTAAATAAAATGAAACCGACATATGTGTTAAGTAACATCACATGGGCTGGCGGTAGCCCAGTCCTTGCAAAGGCATTGACCGTGTGGGAGGTCCGAGGTTCGAACCCCACGAACTCCATAATATTTTACCCAATAGCAAGGTGCCACGTGGTAGCCCATGTCTGGGCCACGTGGCACCACCCAATTCGTCGACCTAACAAGCCATGTGTCCAACCATAATTCGCCATTCGACTGTCCACGTCATCATTTGCCACATCAGCACCTACCACATCTTCCATGTCAGCCTCTGCCATTTCAAAAACTACCACTTCAACACCTTCCACGTCAAAACCTACCACATCAGCATCTACCAAGTCATCAAATTCCATTTCATCTCCTGCCATGTCAGAACCTGCCATGTCAGAACCTGCCACATCAACACCTGCCACATCAGCCTGTATGGACTGTACAGTCAACAATTTTTTGCCTGTTTGGAAAATTGAATAGAGAACGATATCTCACTCGTATAGTGTCTGTTGGAACCCATTTGAGTTGCGTTGGGTTCTTGAGGACGAGGCCTACGCCCGTGTTCATTTTGAAGCAATTCTAAGCACTTTTAATTTTTAGAAAAAATTGATCCCCTTGATCACTCCTCCCCATTGGGAAGCTTTTTGACCTCCAAAAGACTACTTTT
The DNA here is from genome assembly GCA_009831015.1 of Picea engelmannii. NCBI lineage: Eukaryota > Viridiplantae > Streptophyta > Pinopsida > Pinales > Pinaceae > Picea > Picea engelmannii. The sequence goes on from ML822924.1 coordinate 82,283, forward strand.
AGTCTATCTGAAGATGAGGGTACAGTTACCTCACCCTTACAATCTCAATCCATCCAACCTTTCTTGGATTGGTTCCTTCGAGACCAATTTGAAACTTGTCGTGCCTTGTTGTGTACTTGGCTTGGCTCTTTCTCAACTGTTCTTGAACTGATTGCTGCACAATCTGAACTGGTTCAATGAATTTCTTGGTCTGGTTATAAGCATGATGAAAGTGATATAGATACTCATCCCAAAACTTAGGATTATTGCCTTGCAATCTAGACACCATCTTGCCTACACCAAAATGGCCTACAACAAGAGAAGAATGTGTTTCTCTTATCTCGTGGACTCGTTCACCCTGTGAAAAACATAGCTTGCCAAAATACAAAAGTTTACCATGCTCATAGGAATCCAATTCCTCAACTTGGTTAGTGTGACATAAAGTTGCATAAACATCCTTTCCATCAACACCTGAAGCATAGTGTTCCAAATATCTCTTATGCATGATAGGATTATGCTTGAAAATAACTAAAGCACTATCATTAGGCCTAGTAAACATAACAACAACTTTATCATAAAAATATTTCTTATACCTTATTACCAAGTGGAAAAAATAACTTTTCAAGGCATGCAATGGATCTTGGTTTTCTTTCCAATCTTTCTTCCATATATCTACTTCAACGATCATATATGTAGTCTTGTTCAAGGCTCTGAAATCTACTTGCATACGCCACATACAATCTTTCTTTGGTACCAAACCAATTGGTAACCGGCATGGAGAAGTGATTGGTTTGATGACCCCTTTGTCAAGCAACTCTTGGGCTTGTTTTTTGTTTTCAACATTCTTCATGTATGACATCTTGCACATGTCAAACCTTGGAAGAGGGCCTCCTTTCTGCAATAGAATCTCATGATGGATAGCCCTTTTAGGAGGCAATTCCCTTGGTTCTTGAAACATCTCAACATTTTTTTTATCAACCTCATACAAATCAGATTGTAACTTTGCATCACATCCTTTGAGAACTTGGTCCTTGTCATTGTCTTTGGGTTTAATCATCAAAAGTACAAGGTTCTTACTAGCATTGACTAATCTCTTCATTTGTCCTGCATTTACAAGTGATAAATTCATCTTTTTTGTATGTGCTCTAACAATGTACTCAATTCCATTTTTAAACAAATGATACTTGTTCTCATGGCGATGAAAAATGGCTCTTCTATCATATAAGTATGGGCTTCCAAGAACAATACCAAAAATATCCAATGGAATGACATCAAGCTCTACCTCATCTATATAGTTTGCAGTGATGGAAAATCTGAGTTTACACCTTCTTGTCACATGCAATTTGGCATTGTCACATATCCAACCTAATGGGTATGGTTTAGGATGATGAGTAGTTTCCAAATCTAGTTTCTTGACAATGTCTTAAGAGGTAAGGTTTGCTTGTGATCCCGTATCAAAAAGAGTATCTATCTTGGTATGTTTTGAAATAACCCTTATGTGAAATGGTAGAAGAAGTGGAATATGGAGGTGAAGGAGGTGGAGTATCACCATTCCCTCCATTTCCTTTTGGATTTTTATCACCACTATCTCCATTGTCCTTTGAAGGGTTGGAGCTTTCACCTTGCAACCTTGCATTCCTTTCTTCAAACAAGACTTTCACAATTTCTCTCATATCCATGAAAGCCTTTCCAAGATCTTCATCTTCATAAGGAAGATTTTCATGACCCTCTTCATGACCCATAATTGGTGAATGCCTCCTTGAAGATTGAGGTGATTGTATAGTCCTTCTTCTTGAAAGTTGAGAACTTGGCTCTACAAGTTGACCTTCTCCTCTTGTGAGCTTCAACCTTGTGAGCATCAGAAAACAAACACTTGGAAATAATCAAGCCTTCAAAAACCTATGCTCTGATACCAACTTGATCTAAAAATGAAGAGGCTTGTATCTTTGAAATATTTGCAAGTTTTTAATTAAGTGTTCTTAGGCAAAAGGATCAATTTTCAAACACATAATTTAGAGAAACTTTCACATTCAAGATGCAGATAATAACCAACAAATAACAATGAACAGTAAACACATAACATAACAAATAATAAAGGAGTTCACCCCTCTCTTGGGATACATCTCCTGTTCTAGCTTCCAATGGATCTTTTATATTATTTTCTCAAAGTGATAAAAATAGTTCTTTACAGTGCTCAAAATGCCAAATAGATGGCTCCAATGGCTCCACAATATCCAAAAACCCCAAGCTGGGTTTTTTCGGCACCTGGTTTGGCCAAAAAATGAAGAGGATAGGCTTCCTGGAAGTTTCCCCTTCAAGCATGTTATCTCTGGTTTGCCAAATCACACCTCTGTGTGAGTAACCTGGCTTCTAGGTGTTTCCCGTACCTAAACCTATCACTCGCACGCATTCTCATGATTGGTGACAAAGTGTCGCACCGTTAGCGCATTTAGGGCCCTCAAAGGCGGAGGTGTTGGGTGCATGGGGGTCCATATGACCATGTCCCAGCGCTTAAATAAGGGTCATTGCAAGAATGGCTGAGGGCGCGCCAAGTGTTGGGCTACAACAATGACTGTTTGAAAACAAAACCCGTGCTCCACTTTTTTGGTGGTCACATGGAGGGGAGCATATACAACTGGGGCTGGGGCTAAGCCCCATCTTGGAACCCGCACCAAAAGTTAACATTTAAAACTTTAAATAAAATTCAACCCACATATGTGTTAAGTAACATCTCGTGGGCTGGCGGTATCCTAGCCCTTGCCAAGGCATTGACCATGTCGTAGGTCCGAGGTTCGAACCCCATGGACTCCATAATATTTTACCCAACAACAAGGTGCCACGTGGAAGCCTATGTATGGTCCACATGGCACCACCCAATTCATCCACCTAACATGCCACGTGTCCAACCATAATTTTCCATTTGACTGTCCATGTCAGCATATGCCACATCAACACCTGCCACATCTGCCACGTCAGCCTTTGCCACATCATCAACTGCCACATCAACACCTACCACATCAACACCTGCCACATCTGCCACATCATCACTTACCACATATGCCATGTCAGCATCTTCCACGTCAACCTCTGCCACATCAACACCTACCACGTCAGCACCTGCCACATCATCCTGTAGGGACTGTACAACAAATTTTTGCTTATTTGGCAAATCGAACAGAATGAGATATCTCACTCATACAGTGTCTGTTTGAACCCTTTTGAGTTGTGTTAGGTTCGTGAGGATGAGGACTACGCCCCTGTTCATTTTGAAGCAATTATGAGAACTTTGAATTTTCAGCAAAATTTGATCCCCTAGATCAGTTGTCTCCTCCAAACCTTTCTCTCCATCTAGAGGAATAAGGAAAGGGGATACACTTTCTCCCTTCCTATTCATCATAATGGTGGAATGGATGAGTTGAGCCATTAAAGTAGCCATTATATATCAGTCCCTCTCTGGTCTCACTCCCCATGGAATATCTCCCCCCATCTCGCATAGTCAGTTCATGGATGACATACTCCTAATGGGTGTACCCACAATCTGAGAAGCTCTTCACATCCACTCTATTATCAACCTTTTCTGTGTTGCTTCAGGCATGGAAGTAAATCTCTTCAAATCCCTAATTTTCTTCTTCAATACGCCCATCTAGATCCAACACCACATTACACAGTTACTGGGGTTTACCCGTAGCGCCTCTGAAGGAAAAAATACACCCCAGCCACTCTAGAAAGGGAGCTAATCAGGTGGAATGGTCGGAGCCCTGGATCTCTTATTTGGAATGTGGCTAGGAACAATAGGGGACTCAAAATGGATCACTCCTTCTGGGGATTGCAGAGTGGAACTTTATCTCTTTTCTGGAGCAATTCATGGCAGCAAATTCCAACCCTTATCTCTAGGCCCACTTGGAGAACTTTCATTGCCCTCACGACAGAAGCAGTCCTCCTCAAAGTGGTTGACTTATGGATTCCAGAAGCTTCAAGGGACACCTAGCACAAATGGAAAAACACCCACAAAGATCTGAACATCCCTCGTGACTTAAATCTCCAACCACTGCTAGATCATCTCAACTCAAGGAGAATATTCAGTCAACAAGGGGAGGACATCCTCAGATGGGGTCACACCACCACTGGCACCTTCAACATTCAATAAGCTTACTTACTTAGTGAAGGCCATAGATCCTTACCAAAAGAAGAGGTCTGGGGAAATATTTGGGGAGCAAAGATTTGGCCAAAAATTAACACCTTCCTTTGGTTAACGACACACAATAGCATTCTTACTTGGGACAACTTAAGAAAAAGAGGCTTTATAGGCCCTTCTTGGTGTCACCTATGTGGTATAGAGGAGGAGACACAAAATCATCTTCTCAATCTTTGCTCCTATAGTTCGTGTATCTGGGATCACAGTGCTAGCATCATGAGAACCATGGACAGGAACTATACAAGTATCCAGGAAACAATTGAGGGATGGCGAGAGTTAAATTTTCAGTCTCCCATCCTTAATAGAATTTGGCAGCTTCTTCTTGGCTTCATTCTTTGGAAAATCTGGAAGGAACGAAATCGACAGATATTTAAATTAGCCTCCCAGAATTGGCAAGAAGTCTGGACCAAAATCCACTCCAATATTAAAGAAACAATCTACTTACACCATTGGACAGACCAGGACTTGAACTGCCCAAAGAATGAGTGTCTCATCCTCACTACAGTTCTCAGTCATAAAACTAGCCCCTCCCACTGGGAGGCTCCGCAAAAATGATTCTACAAAATAAATTTTGATGGAGCCTCGAAGGGGAATCCGGGACCTGCAGGATATGGAGCAGCCATTCGCAACAACAAAGGGGAGATCCTCCACATCATTGTCGAAAATATAGGGCATAACACCAACAATGCAGCGGAAACATGGGGACTACTCAAAGGTTTGCAAGCAGCCAAAGAACAAGGGCTATCCCTCCTCATAGTAGAAGGCGATTCATAGATAGTCATTAATCTCCTCTCTCATCTCCTCAATGGTGCATATCCGAAGAAGATATCCCCAAGTTGGAGACTCATGAATGAACTAATCAAAATCAAGTCAACTCTCCAGCCTCACTGGGTAATTCTTCTTTCCCACGCTCGAAGAAAAGCTAATCAAGTAGCAGATATGTTGGAAAACTTTGGGGTAGACTTGGAGGAAGGAGACTTCTCATGCTCCCCGGCCTCTTCTCCAACCCACCCTTTCATGATTTCTTGTAGAAATATGGCTCACAACAAGGACCAGCCCCCGTATGGGGTGTCCTCAGTCTCAACTCATGGACAATCAAAGGGGAGGCCACCTGGCCAGACCTCCTGCCACCTGGATCTGGCTTAGACATACCCTCCCTCTATCGTCACCTCATGTGTTTAAACCACCAGTTGTCGTTACTTGGATCTCACTCGATGTCAGACTACTGTAAGCACTTGATGACTTTCTTTGTGGGAATTCTAATGGGGATGGGATGGACGAAGTCGTAGTCCCATCACCAGTTCAACAATAGAGGTTTTAGGCCATAGACTTGGTGCACCAAATCTCATTCGATCCCTCGGACATCGAAGTATCATCCCTTCACGGTTTTTGACGCTACCCTTTCACTCTGGTTCGAGCTCCTCCTTTCCAGCTTGCCCTTATATTCCATCATTTCTTCATGTATTTTGAAGTGCCACTATGTATGGTTGTTCCTGCACTCGTCGAGCAACCCCTCACACTCTCCCTTCATGTTCTTTATCTAGTTTCCTGAGGCATTTTCTATGCCTCGTCTCAGGGGAAAATAGAAGAGGGGAGCGACCTGGTATGCAGCTAAAGGAAGGGTAGCATGCAAGCGTGGCTCTCCCCCAAAAATCGAGGTCACCCCCAACCTGAATCCCATTGTTTCTCCCACTCCTTCTCATCCGACTCGAGAAAGTACCTCGGACCTCTCCCCACTGTCGAATCCCTTTACCTGTCAAATCAAATGGTTCGACAGTATAGGAAATTCACTCAGCTTCACTCCACATCCTCCCTCCCCACCTCACCGCTCTCCACCTCCTCCTTCCATCCCTCGCCACCCTCCTCCTTTGCCTCCCATCACCTCCACAACCCCCTTTTCTTCAGCTCTCTCCTCTGACTCTCCACTTTCCCCTTTGCTCCCCTCAACCTGCTCCCGATGTGCAGAAAGAGAAGCTCTCGAGGAGTCCCTGGATGACCTCAAGCATGGATCAGGAGATTTCAAGACCGCCATCAACGATCTACAAAATAAGGAAATAGAGCGTTGGCGGTGCATAGACCTCTTGATGACTTTCTTGTAGGACCTTTAGCAAGCTATCCTGGACAGATATGAGCTTGACAAAGAAAACTTGCATGTGCGTCAGGATTTCATGGGGCAAAGGACCCCGGCATCAGTTAATTCCCTCTGGTTCAGGTTTCCTATTTCTATGTTTTTAGTTAATTTATAGAATAAGATTTTTGGCCATGCGAGGCCACCCAATTTCAGGAAGTTTGGTCTTAGTAATTTTTGGTCTCAGTTTAGAATTCAGAAACTATGCCCTGCGTGGCACTGTATATCATCACATTCTATCACTCTGCAAGTTTTTCATGATTATTTTGAATTTTTGGCCATGTGGCAAGCATTGGTTTCCCATCAGGGAAATGCTTCCATGTCCAAATATGCTAGATAGATAGTTGTAATCTTCAGGCTTTATAGGATTTAATATAATTTCTAACTTACAAAAACAAAAATATGGAATTAGACAGCTAAACTAACTTGCATGCATAAAGGAGTTATGGGAAACATTGAGGAAGGTCTAAGATGGAGGGGGAAATGGATAGAGAAGAGAACATTAAAGAGAAAGATCCCATTATGATGGATCAAGAGGAGATCTAGTAAATTATGCATAAGGAAGGAATGACACGCAGTGGAAGACCCTACCAGTATATGAATATAGCAATAAAAAATCCACAGGGTGCATCGGGAATAGTAGCAGAGATCGAGAAGGCATTGATCACGGAGTTTTAGAGGCCAAAATTAGAGGATCATTTTATGAATGAGATGATTGCATTTAGACAAAAACCAAGAGAGTTTGCATGGGACATCGATCATAAGTTCGAGACATTGAAAGGTAAACTAAAGTATCCCATTTCTGACATGTAACATAGACAGTTGTTTATAAACTCTTTGTTGCCACACTTCAAATATCCATTGAGACAACATAAATTTCAAACCTAGGTAGAGGAATTGCAAGCAATGATGCAGCTAAAAGAGAATGAGTATAAGCAGATAGATCCAACTATAGAAGAGATGAAGGAAGACCTGAAGAACTTGACAATGCAATTAAATAAGAATAAAAGTACAGAGAAGAGAGAAGCAATGTGGTGTACCCTGTGAAGATCTGAGGGACATCACAAGAATGAGTGTCTGACATTTGCGCAGTACTTGGGAGTAGGACTTAAAAATCCACTGTCGATAGGAGGGCCATGGTGTGAAATATGAAAGACACATGGGCATGATCTATATCTATGATGCATAAGTACAAGACAGAACCAAAGAGCACTTTTTGTAACTTTTGTAAGTCGGTAAGACATGAAGAAAAAAATTATAGAACTCTGGAGTTAATGAAGGAAAGAACCTTAGATGCATATAGGATGCAAGCTGAGTTTATGGCAAGAAAGACTGCACCAAAGTTTGGAAATGCGCAATAATTTCAAGCAATTCCATAGTTTTAGCAACCGCCGTAGTATAATCAAGAATCACAATATCATCAAAAGAACATGGATCCATAGGGAAGCATAGGAGGATTTAGAGGTAGAGGAAGAGGAGAAATGGGTAGAGGCAGAGGTCCTATTATCTGCCATAACTGTCAACAACAAGGACATTATGCCATATATTTTCCTCAACCAACAACAACATTGATCCATGATCTTTATATCGAGTGACTTATAAAGAAAGGAATTAAATGAGCATAAATTAAAGTGCACCATTAAAGAAGGAAAATCTCAATAATGAAGAGACATAAGCATCAAATCTGAACAAAAAAAACTTGATAACGGATTTCGTCCCTGGTGGACTACGTCTTCTGGTCCTTCTCTCAAATGGGTAGGCCTTTTTATTAACTCAACAAAAGAATTTGGTAAAATACATAAGTATACCTCATTCTGAAATCAAGCTGCAGAATTTTTTCTTAGATAAAAAAACAGACAACACGATTGAATTCGTGGTGTCGAATTACCCAAAAATGTCTATCTCCACGCTTTGATCCGACCCTAGCACTCCCAGACCCAAGAGAAACTCTATCTTGGTTTCCATGCCCTGCAACCTACAATAAATGCTGAGGAATTTGTATCAAAAAGTGTGTCGGTCTGTACCCTCATGTGCCTCCCTGGTACACTAGGTGGATTCACTTTTTAAGAAAAAAGAACAAGCTTTGTAAACGATGGAGGTCATTGGGCTTATGGTTAGTGGAGCATATGTTAAGGCTTTGATAGAGGGTGAGGTCCCGGGGTCGAGACTGCGGGCCTCCCCTTTTGGATTGTTTGTTGTAACATATACATATATTTGAAATGGTTTGTTCCACCAGACTTAGCAGTGGTTATATAAATCTGTTGACGCTAGATTTGGTGGGGTTCCGTCGGATTTGGAAGACCCGCCAAATATTTTATATATATATATTTTAATTTTCGTTCATGGGTTGTCATTGGGAATTTTCCCACTACCACGTGAAAACCCATGACTGGGCCACATGGAAGCCAACCATTGGGCCATGTAAACCACTATAAAATCATCCTTCCAGGTCAGGATACAATATACCAACTCATCCTGCCATGTCACTGTACGGTCTTCCACATGGCACAATTTTACTAGTCCATGAAATGACCCAGAAATGCCAAATATGAGTGACATGTGGTAGCCTCTAGTGCTACCACATCACCATGTTGACATCATGTTGAAATCAACATGACACATGTCACCTCCTGTGCATGCTGCATACGATGTATGGATGTTGACTTCATTTGTACTAATGTCGACGTCAGCAGTATAAATGTTGACTCATCCCCTGTTGACTGGGTTAGTTTGAACAAACTTTGATTGTGAATATCTTTTGATATGTAACTCTGTTTTACGATCCATCTGCGTCGTTTGAAATATTGCGACGCTCTTTTCGCGATGATGTCATTTTTACTGAGTTTTGAGAACTTTGAATTTTTTCCCTTTCTCTGTCTACTGAGGCCATTCTGAGCATCCTAAGTTTCTTCTGTGAGTTCTGAGTTGTCCTTAGTCTTCTCTGGATCCTTTTTGGATCATGCCTTCCCACTAAGATATTTCTGGATCACCAAAAGATTTCATCAATCAACAGATAAGTGAGGGAAGATTTCCCTCTACTTGTCCTTCTCAATCCACTTTTCCTTGCTTGGATGTGTACCCTTTAAGCCTACTCACAGATAATCAACATCACCCCTGCGTGAATTCCTCATCCTTTTGTCTAGGATGATATCTTCCTTTAACACATCCAAGTACTCAGGAGCAAACTCTGTTAAATTTTAAATTAAAATAAAGTACCAAGGCAAGTGTTTCTCTTCCCTAGGTGCCTAAGGGGGAGAAATTGCTGAATGTGGGTCTTAGTCAAATTAATTTGTGAGATGAAAATTAAAAGATAACTTTATGATTAAAGTGAGGGTGAGTGAAGAGACACCAAATCTCGGCCACCCATCTGATCTAATCTCAACCGTTAGATTAGAAAACTCCTCACCTTCCCTCATGAGGTTGATTAAGGCAAGTGGGCGCACCCATTCTTGGGTAAGAAAGAAGATGAAGAAATCTTGGTGAGAGGCCAAGAGGCTCTTGGTGAGATGCCAAGAGCAAGAGAAGAAGATGAAGCAACAATGTTGTTGAGAGAGCAAGAGATTCTTGGTGAGATGCCAAGAACAAGAAAGTTGCAACATTCTTGTTGAGAGAACAAGAGAGAGCAAGAGAGAGGTCGAGCTGAGAAAAGAGACAGCATTTGTTGAAGGAGAGAACACATCCCAAAGCAAAGAGAAGTACAGATTTCAGACATCAAGGAAGAATAGGCCGTACCGTACGGATTTGTGGAGGTCATACAACATGTAATGTGCACAGAAATTGAGGAGGACAGCAGCTGCAATTTCTGAGAGTATTGGCATGCATTCCAAGGTTGCCATACAACATTTGTTGGCACAGAAATTGAGGTAACTGCTGTAATATATTTCTGAGTGTATTTCCGTAT
>ML822925.1:0-14350 GCA_009831015.1 Picea engelmannii
ACAAAGGAAACATGATTGTCCATCTCCTGGGGACCTCCACTTGGAATTATCTAGAGGTACGTGTAAAACATGCATAAAGGGTCTCGCCATGGGTGCATGTGTCAAGTATTTTGTGTTCTTAATTTAATTAAATAAAAATCAAAACTAAATCTGTCCACATCATGCCTCCCATGCCATAAGTCCCGACTGAATTTGCTAAAGCGTGTCAACCATTTATAATGTAGTTGCATAATATACTTGAGACCATCTCGCTAACCTGACCTTCTGTCAATCAGGGAAGGGGGCCATCACCTATAGATATCAAAAGTAATGTGTAAGTATGCGTTCTTTCTAGATTGAATTTATGGAGAAGGGTGAGCGTGAAACTAGAAGGCCCTATTGAGAAGGAAGCTCGATAAAGGAAGGCATATTTCAAATCTGTACGCAGTTGAGTTACAAGCAAGTTGAGTTGATGTAGCATATTAGATGGGCGCCAGAGGAATTCAAATAAGGCTACTACAGAATGTAGCAGATTGAAAACAGATTCTATGGCAATGGAAGGGATCTCTCCAAAGCATGAAGACACTGCAAAACATGGCCTTCAATTGCTTAATAGAAGAGCATCTTCAATTTCATCCAGGCACTAGGAAAGGAGGTCGAGATGATTGATCCCAGCAGAGAAGAGCCAGAGCAGCGGATGGGAGTATTATAAAGTACAGACCAAGGATTATGGATTCTATTAGACGAAAGATCAACTCTGAAAATCCATTCTGGGTCATCAGTTAGAGGGGTGTTTGAGAGCCATGGATCCTCCCAAAATTGGAAGGTATTTTTATCCACTGTATATCTTCCATCTCATTCCTGGGAGCCAACAGGTTATCCCAATCTTTGTGATTTCATACGGGGGTGAGGTCTATGTCGATTGAGCGTACCTCAATATGTTAAGGGCTATAGGTTAGGATTTTTTATATGGATCAAACTTGAAATGGTGGACCGTCCTTCTTTCAGACTCATGTCACTCTATTAATTGAATGAGGCATCTACTTTCCCATTATGTGTATTATAGGAGGGGAAAGCCTTGGAATGTGGGTAAAGGAAGTGAAGTGGAGGCGGTGGTTGCAAGTGAAGGAAGTGGAGGTAGAGGCATAGTCGATGGAGATGGAGACGGTGGCCGCAAGTTCTGAATAAGCAACATGATCATCCTAATAATTTGTTAGGACAATTTAAAGCAATTTAAATCCCTGACATATACTTACACAAAACCTAGAAAAATGCATGCATCTCGAAAAAAAATTAGACTTAGTTAACATGGAAAAATGCATATCGGGAATATGCATCTTGAAAAAACTTAGAATTAGACTTAGGTTGCATAACATGGAAAATATGCATCTCGACAATAAGAGATCAATTTTTTTGGCCAATAGCCTTTTCAATTAAATGAATTTAATTATTTAAAAAAAAACTATTTCATTTGCCCTATGTACTCCTTTGGAAAGTAGAGAAATATTTGTGGTCAAAACCAAAGTAATTGGTGGTCAATGATGAATCAATTGCTAGATTCTTGGCCTTCGGCAGGGAATAAGAAGTTATGGACACATATTATTAAGAATGGCTTAGTATTGTGAATGTTTTAAGTCACAATATTGTTTGTTGATGTCACTATATCTATAATATAGAGATGAACATAGAATAACATTAACATATTTATATAGATGGAATATATGTGTTATTTCGATATAATATTATTGTTAATTTGTGGGTTTCTAGATAATCATGAAGTTCTAGATCACATCTTTATGAGTTGTTATCCTTATCCTTGATGATGTGTCATCCTTATTTATTAATGAGTTGTCAGTATGAGAACATATCTAGATCTAGTGGTGGTTACATCTATGTATTGTATATCAATATCATTAAGATGAATATGTTGTTGAGATGTCTAAAATATTTTTTTGCAAATATTCTTGTGTTATTTCTCATTGCATAGTTTAATATGGCATTAGAGCTCTTTAGTCTTAAGGCCTAGATAGCTCCTTAATGATCCATTGGAGGTAAGGTGTTATGACTCTTTCATGGTAGTGATCCATTAAAGGTGAGGTGTTTTGAATCTCTCATGGTAATGATCCATGGGGTACCATTGATGATCCAGGTGGACATCGGTGGCCAACCACCTATTCCACTGGCTCACAACACAGTTTTTCCATCTTGGCAGTTTTCTACAGTTTTTTCGGGTCTTGAAATTTTGAGGTTGTTTAGAGGCCCTAAACGAAATTTTCTATCTATTGGCCATTTGAAATGTGTACTCCTCAGCTAGACCTTTCCAATGGGCTACCAAGCGTCCCAAATGGAGATCCTATGCAAAAGTAACACACTTGGGAAGTTGACGTATCAACTAACCACATCGAGGCCTACAAACCTTTTGGCATTTCATCTTCTAGGGTTAGGGTTTTGGATGTTTAGGGTTTTCTCGTTGATGATTTATGTTAAAAATACCTTTTTAGCCTTATTGTAATCATCTTCTTGTGAATGCGCATATCCATCACATCTCTTCTCAGAGATAAGTTGCCACCATTCCAGCGAGTTCATTTCACTTTGTATTTTACAGTTCCTTCATATCTCATTTCATTAATAGAAATCAAGTATGATTGTATCTCTGTGTTTTTTGCAATATGTCTGTGTGTTTCCTTATTATATCTCTACCTTCATTTCCTTCTCAGCATAATCCATATCAATGGTACCAAAGCATTCTTTTTCTTTTCGTTTCTTAGTGCATGTCCTCGACGAAGTCAAGGTATATAGAGTTGGGTCTCGAGCTAGTTTCTCTTGAGGATAACCACTCTCGCTAGCCCAAGTGGCTTCCCATGGTGGAAGAAAAGAGATATGAGGGAGCAAGAGATCCTACTATTTTTTTTCTCCCAGAATCCCTCGCGCAACAAAGGAACGAGATGATGGATAATTTTTCTCAAATATTTTGACGGTTGTCAACAACAATAGATGCATATTCGTTAAGAAACCATTTTGGAGGCACCACCCCATTCAAGGCACAAGTTAATTTTGATATTCCTATATTTGAAGGTCAAACAAATGCAGATGCTTTAGAAAAATGGTTAAATCTACTAGAAGGTTATTTCTCTATCCTCAATTTTTCCAATAGGGAAAATATCACCTTTGCTCTCCTTAAGGTTGTCCCCCATGTCAAAGACTAGTGGGAGACTTACTGTGAGAAAAAATCCACAGAGGAGTCTAGAATATTTGGGGTCGATCCCACTTGTGACTCTTTTATGCATGTCGACAAGGAACAATATTACCCTATTGGAAACTATGACGACCAATACATGAGATGGACCACACTGCATAAGGAGATGGCCCAACTAGTGTCGGAGTTCACAAATACCTTCCATATATTGTGCACCAAGCTGGGTATCAAAGACTCCAAGCAACATCTAGTTCTAAAATACCATGGGGGTCTACACAGGTACATCCAAACATAAATGAATTTTCTAGGCATCTTGCCACTGGGATCCGCTTATTGATATGTTGCCAAAATTGAGCATAAATTTAAGTAGCGAAATAAGTAGGAGTTTGGGTTTCAAAATCCGCAACAACAAAAGTATGGTAAAGACAATCCTAACTCACAGAACAACCATTTCAATCCACATGAAAAGAAGGGTAACATGAATACAAAGAAGGACACTGGAAAGTGGTGTGATTTCCACAAAATCCCCTGGCACAACACTAATTAATGTCACTCGAAACAATCATTGGTGACTGAGCTCAAAGAAAAAGAATCGAAACTTGATTTAGATTCTGATTCAGAGCACAATAAAAGGAAACATATCACTAATGTAGAACCCAATGCTACCATCGCGACCACAACAATCCAACCAGAATAACTAGAGGAGCATGAGGAGGTGTACTTAGGTTTCCAGCCATTAGCCCCCATTGATATAGCTCTTCATGTTTCATCTTCATCGAAAAATTCCTCCCACGCTTAGACCAAGACAAATAATGTAGCCAGATTTGTTGAATGGATTCAACACCTCTAACAACAGGTTCATGACATCCTCCAACATGCTAATGCCAAGTACAAGAAGGACAACTTCTTTAGCAAGGCAAGCAACTCACCAAGGTTTAGATTTATCAAAAGCTTCCCCATATCCCATGGGAACCTGATGTAATAGGGACCATTTCTTCCTAAGGAGGAAGGATTGATCTAGGTGGACATCGATGGCCACCTTATTCCATTGGCTCACAACACAATTTTCCATCTTTGAAGTTTTCTATGGTTTTTCAGGTCTTGAACTTTATTTTGAGGCCCTAAATGATGTTTTCTATCTATTGGGCCATTTGTACTATGTACTCCTTGACTAGACCTTTCATACGGGCTACCAAGTGCCCGAAATGGAGATCGTATGTAAAAGTAACACCCCCGAGAAGTTGACATATCAACTAACCACATCGTGCCCACAAACGTTCTAGCGTTTCATCTTTTGGGGTCAGGGTTTTGGATGTTTAGGGTTTTCTTGTTGATGCTTTATGTTAAAAATGTATTTTCAGCCTCATTGTAATCATATTATTGCGAATGCGCGTAGTCATCACATCTCTTCTCATAGATAAGATGCCACCATTATAACGAGTTCATTTCACTCTGTATTTTACAATTCCTGCATATTTCATTTCATTAATATAAATTGAGTATTATTGTATCTATGCATGTTTCCCTGATATATCTCTGCCTTCATTTCATTCTCAACATAATCCAGATCAGTGGTACCAGAGTAGTATGCTCCTTATCATTTATTAGTGCATGTACCCGATGAGGTCAGGTTATAGAGAGTTGGGTCTCTAGCTACTTTCTCTTGAGAACAATCACTCTCGCCAGCCTAAGCGGCCTCCCATGGAGGAATAAAAGAGAGACTAGGGAGTGGGAGATCCTGTTAATTTTTTGCTTGTGGAAGCAATCATGCAACAGAGGAACGAGATGATGGATCATTTTTCCCAAATCCTTCGATGGCTTCCAACAACAATAGATGCATTTTTCTCAAGCGACCACTTTGGAGGCGTCACCCCCTTCAAGGTACAAGTTAATTTTGATATTCCACTATTTGAAGGTCAAATAGATGCGAATGCTTTGGAAAAGTGGTTAAATCTACTAGAAGCTTATTTCTCTGTCCACAATTTTTCCAATAGGGAAAAGATCACCTTTGCGCTCCTTAAGGTTGTTTCCCATGTCAAATATTGGTGAGAGACTTACTCTGAGAAAAACTCCATAGAGGAATCTAGAATATTTGGGGTCAAGCCCACTTGGGAATCTTTTATGGATGTCGTCAAGGAAAAATATTACCCTATTGGAAACTATTATGACATGTACACGAGATGGACCACACTGCGTCAGGAGAGGGACCAAATAGTGCCAGAGTTCAAAAACACCTTCCATACCTTGTGCACCAAGATGGGTATCAAAGACTTTGAGAGACATTTGGTTCTAAATGCATTTGTTGGATATCTCATCACTGGGAGTCGCTTATCAATATGTTTTCAAAATCGAGCAGAAATTTAAGCAAAAAAATAAGTGGGATTCAGGTATGCAACTTTACAACAACAGAAGTATGGTAAAGGAAACCCTAATTCATAGAACAACCAACCTCAAGAAAACTAGTCCAACCTACAGGAAAACAAGGGTAACAGGAAAACGAAGGACACTGGAAAGTGGTGTGAGTTCCACAAAATCCCCTGGCACAACATCGATGAATGTCACTTGAAACAATCATTGGTGGCCGAACTAAAAAAAAGAATCAGAACTTGATTAAGACTCTAATTCAAAGAACAATAAAATAAAATGGATCATCGATGTTGAACCCACTACTACCATCACAACCGCAATAATCCAACCAGAAGAACTAGATGAGCCTGAGGAGGGGGAGCATCTATTCCATTCACATATGTGGGTGAAGGGGACCCCATTGTATTTCATTTTTGATAGAGGAAGCCAAAAGAACCTAATCTCAGTAGAGGTCATCAATAAGTTGGAGTTTCCAACAATACCACACCCACAACTATAGAACATCAGGTGGCTCAGCCATGGACGTGATCTCCGCGTCAGCTAATAGTGTTCCCTGTACTATGACATCAAGCTCTTCAAGGATGAGGTAATGTGTGATGGTTTCCCACTTGAAGTCTATGATGTTATTTTAGAACAACCTTATATGTGGAAACCTCACACTATTTATGAGTCTCAACCCCATAGTGTCATAGTTACTCTGGGGGGTCAGCTCTACGGGATACCGGAGATAGTTTAGACTACTATCATTTCATTTATCTCAGAAAAACAATGTCGCAAAGTAATCTCTCAGACCACAAAGTATATCCTCTTCATGATCTAGTCAGAAGGGAAACAAAAGGACACTATGGCCACCACAAGCTCAGCTCAAGACCTTTCTATACAACAAAAGCAGATCGAAAATATTGTAGAAGAGAAAACAATTATTTTTTCTTCACCTACGGGGGTGCCTCTTCACTGCCAAGTCAAGAAGAGATACAATGGAGCCATTCATCACTCTATTGGCCACAACCCTTTTTAGGTGTGCTTAGGGTTCTAGCCATTAGCCCCCATTGATATATCTCATCCTGTTGCATCGTCACCGACATAGTCCTCCCACACTCAGATCATGCAACCAGATTTGTTGAACGAATCCAATACATCCAACAACAGTTTCATGATGTAATACCCCTAGACTGAACCCCAATTATGCATATAATTGTAAATGTAAATATGCTTATAGGCTAGTGAGGTGCACTTGGTCTTGGTGTTGACACACTGGGATAAGTGCGCGGAGATTCATTATCAAGATAGGGGCACACAAGTCATAATGTTGTGCACACTTGGGTAAGTGCGTGGTAGTGACTTGGAAGTGCACAGAGTTGAGTTATATATGACTACATATATATTAAGGTTGGATTGCCTGTGTGGTTATTAGGATTTGTTATCGCACAATCTATACTTTCCCAAAGCCTAAAGGCAAGTAGGCTTAGATTGACGTAAGACGGAGGAAACCCTATCACTATCACACCAATAGGGTACCTCTTTCTCTTTAGGAGGAGGAAAACGTCACTCCAAGGGAGATGTCCCATGACCTAGTTGGTTGAGGAAAGGGAAAAGGTAAGGCTAACCACCCCCCTCTCTAGGTCACTCAAAATAGACTTAAGTCTTGTTGGATGAAGCAAAGGGGAATAAAGTGTACATGCCCCTTACCAATACAACAACAAAATTTATGGCAACAACAAGTGATGATGAATGATTCAACAAGACTTCTAGTTTATAGAGATGACTTCTACCAATCAATGTATGAAGCAAGTGATAAATATATAGCAACAATAATTAATTAATGACAGATGTAATAACATCCAAAACATGCACTTGAATAGACAATATAACAAGATATTGTGAAGTCCCGAAATGATAACACTTGTCTCATACAATTTCTAGATATATGTCAATCAAAAAATAAACTCTAACAAGCTACCAATGATAATTGTAGCAACAACAAAATAAAGTAATGACAACAATAGTAAAATCTTCAGAAAAGTATTTAGAAAGGCAATTTGATGCACACTTTAGTCTTGGTTGGTTGTACCTTTCCTTATACAATTTCTGGATTGATTTAAGTGGTCAAACAAGTTTGGATAGGTTGCAAATGATGGTTGTAGCAATGATTATAACATCAACAACTTAGTGGTTAGTATTCCTAGACTAGGTTAGCAAGTTAGTTTAGGTTAGTAGGGTATCAAGTAGAGAGATTGAATTTGAATTTTGATGATTCTTGTCAATAAACATAGGTTGAATACTAGTTCCTCTTAGGGATAAATGGAGTCAATGTGGGTAGATCCTTCTAAGGCTGCAACTTAATGATGATACACAAAAGTCTAAGAGGAAAAAAGTCTAGGAAGAGTAGCAACTTAAGTCATCCTTGATTTTGACCTTAAGAGACAAAGTGCTAGGGTGTAGGAACTTCTAGACCCTAGCGCCTTGCTCTCCTTAGCCTTTATATGGAGTAGAACTTATGCAACAATAACCAAATGCAAACCTCTAGAGCGCTAGCAATTTAGTGCTCCTGGGTTTCACTAGTTACTAGATCAGCTTAGTGAAAGCTTGGAAAATAAAAATTAAGAAAGTAGCAACTTAAGTTTCTTAATGCAAGCATTAAACACACTATGCAATTTCATAATCTTGTATGAGAAAATAAAAACATACCTTAAACCATTCAATAGATGACAAAATGCATATTCTACTTACTCGCACCAAGAAAAATCATGAGTATACCATGCAAGATCACCATAAAACTCCAAAAATTGATCCAAGTTGCAAATACAAACTTTAAACAATAGTGGCGCCTCACAATTTCAGCCAACAACCCTAATAGGGCGCAAATTTCATACCTCTTGTCTCCAAGGACAAGTTATGATGAAAAACAATGTCACTTTCTGCTTATTTATACAAAATTTAGCCTAAAATTAATTTTAGTTCATAATTACTAGGCCGACCTCGCCAGTTTTTTACACAAATTAAATATGGACAAAATCAAATTAATTTGCATCTAAGAATCACTCTAGGGGTGACGTCATGCCCCTCTAGGGTGAATTTGAGCCCTAAGTATGGAACAATGGGCAAGGAAGGTGAAACATTGGGCCTCCAAAGGCCTAAAACCCTGCCCACATGTGCCAATGCCTCATAAATGTCGTCCAAGATAACAAGACCAGTTTTGGATGACATCTAGGGTATCCATGATGACGTTCAATGCCCTTAAAGGATAATGTCCATGTGGGAGGAGAAACATCCCCTAGGTATAGGTCTTCCAAGGTGCCTCCAAAGGCAACATCCTTCTTTCTCTCGTTGCAAGTTTTCAATCCCTGTCATGCCCCTTGGCTGGGGTCTCAACATCCATCGGTGGGATTTGAGCCCTACGAAGGTCTGATCTAATCATTCCCTCATGTGCACCTGTCCATCGGGCAAGGTCCTACAACAACAACAAGTATGCCCTCCAGGGGTTCATAAGTCACATGGATCATAGCATGTAAATCACATCCAATAATTAAATTACCCAAACATGTGCATCAAACCCCCCTTAACCCAAAAAAATGCTCAAAGACATTATGCAATTTGACAAGTTAGGTTTGGAGAAGATCTTAGGGTGTCCCATTGGGCTAACCTCTCTTAAGTTTGGGTTGTTTCCCAGGTGGGATCTAGTCCAAGTTGTGTAAGTGTATGAGGTGGCATAGGGTAAATATTTGGGCATGGAGTGCATGTGATAACATGTAAATGTAAAGTCTTACCTATGGGTTCCTATGTAGAGGGAGAGTTTCACCTTGTCATGGATACAATTGTTTCCTAGCCCATTCATTTCCTTTTACTCTTAGCTTTATTTATTTTGATATTTTTCTCTTGTGCTTCAAGGAAATAGTTGAGGGACACTGTCCTAGCTTGATGACCAAAGGTGATAGCTTTATCCACAAACATTTCATAGAAATGATAAGGTTGGATCGTGATGAGACCCCCTTTCTCTTGGCTATGCCACCAAGAGCCACTACCCTGGCTTGGTGACCAGATAGGTGGTAGTTTCATACCACTACATGCCCATGGTCATGATAGACCGGTCCGTGATGATACCTCCTATCCATCAACTAGTACCTCGATTGTTTATGTTATCTTATGGGTCCCCTTTTCTTACTGAGAATATTTTCAATGCTTTCTCGATGATCCCTAGGTGAAGCTTCTCGAAGGTTTCAACATTGGATTTTAACTCTTTCCATCTACTTTTACCCTCTGGGCATTTAACCCCTTCTTCGCACGAGGTAAGGTACAACCCTTCCTAGTGTAGCCAATCCTAATGCCCAAACAAGGATAGGGGAGATGAAAGGAATATAGATGGAAAGTGGTAAGTATGGAGGGAATAAACGATGAATTTTCACAGATCCACCCAATAGCAACCCATCCTAAAGGGAAATTAACTTACTAGGGCACCATGTCACCCTTGTAGGTATGAACGAGGAAAAGAGCATAATGTCCAAGAAAACATCATGAAATTGAAGAAGGATTCAATACAAGATATTGAAGTGATTCAAAAATCAGAGTGATACATACCATGATACTCAAACTCATTACCTTATGGAGAAACACTCACCACTACTTTAGGACCAGGCTGGTGTGATGGATATTGTTGTTGGTGATAAGTGGACTGCACTGAAGAAAAGAGGGGCCCTCTGGTGCCATGCTCAAGTCATCTGGCTCTCAGTACTCCATGTCTAGGACCTGTGGGCCTGGAGACGTGATCTCCTTAGCTATCCCTAGGCTAGGGGATAACATCTGGCTCCAACTTGGGGACATATGCTCATCATAGAGCGCATGAGAACCTCAACATCTCTGCTATGATATGTTCTTGATAAACCTCAACAAACAATATTAGTAATCCCTAGGGTGGTGATATCACCCCTCGTCCATATATGATAAAAAAAGTCTCTAGTCTAACATATGATTATGGGCATACATATATACATAATGAATCAAGACAATATGAAAATGAAACTACAACTATGCTAACATGATATGCAATTGGTATATACAATGGATGCAAATGCCTACCTACCTCTAATTACATGTTGGTTGAATGCTAGGTGTAGTCATATAACCAATGAAACCATCCTAGAAATACCTCATAATACCTTCCTCCATGCTTCATCATAAACCAAAACAATGACAATTCAAGCACACAAATAACATGAGTTAGAGCATACATTGTATCATAGGAAATCGTAAAGTCTAGCTTATGGAGGCGGGAGGGAGGGACGAAATTATGCCAAGTTACACTTCTAGTAAAGTTCTCAATCCATATCAGAAAGGGACCATGAAAACTCAAAGGCTCAAAAGATTGACTCAAAGAGTCTGAAGGTTGGCTACCTTGGACGTCATCACATCCCGAGGTCTAGGAAGGGACTAGCAAGAACATAGAGGATGATTGGAATTTTTTTAGGGGAAAGATGAAAGACTGAGATACCGAAATTCTTCTTAAGGTATTCAACCTACCCTTGAATTTAAAAGAAGGCTCTGCCCTAGAAAATATTTTGGAAAAGGGACATGTTTCCCAACTGCATCCTTAGTGACATAATGAGGTAAAGTAATCGAAGGGAGATGGAAAACCTTGTCACAAGTATCATGCTTTAGGAAAGCAACATCCTTACCCTGATCAAGATTTGAGCACAATGGTGGTTGATAATCTTCTTCATAGAATAAATACAAGTGCTCAAAGGAATACTTATCAAAATCCTCAAGGTATGACCAAAAATAATCAGGAGAACATAGAACTAGGTCACCCTTGGGTGCTTGGAAAACATCTGCAACTACATCATCTCCTTGTTGCCAAATGTCAAAGTTAATAGTAACCTCATATGATAGTTGTAAAAGAAACATTTGGAAATGACCCTCAATGTCGTAAATGGGATCCCCATCATACCCAATCACATCCCATTTACGTCTCCCAACATGTATGAACTCATCAATATTATCAACCATGCCATTACCTTTATCATAACACAAAGGGCTTAAAACATCCAAGGGCTCCTCTAATCGTTCTTCACTTTCCAAATCACAAAATAAAGCATCTTCAAAATATTGGAAAGGGAAATAACTTACCGTATTCACTTCTTGTTGTGCATGAGCATTGAAGACTTGGATGAATTCATCAAATGAAAGAGCAAGCATCAGTGCTTTGTCCTCATGACTTACCCCTACATCTTTAGCTTCATAATACAAAGGGTCTAGCTTGTCCAAGGATTCCCTTTCTTCTTCACCTTTTGAATTATAGAATAGGGTATCGTCAAAAACATGAAAATGAAAGTGACTAACCTCATCCTCTTATTTTTGTGCAGGAGGAATAGGATCTTGAATGGATTCATCAGAGGGAGGATCACACATTAATACTTCATCACCATGTTTGATATCTCCAGGCTCTCTCTCTTCAACCATGTCTTCATTATCCTCAGTAGAAGCATGAGTAAATTCTTTCTCTTCCTCATGGGATTGGAAACCTTCATTAGGATCCCTCTCCTCAATCTCTTGTTGGTCAATGACTTGTTCCCTTATTTCGTGGTATTTACTAACAAATATGTCAAGGGAAACTAATCTCTCCAGACTAAGAGTATCCGGGGTATCTTTGGGGTCATCAACTTTGATTTCTGGAGTAAAGAGGTGTTCTCCCTTGAAAAAGGATATATTTTCCTCGATTTGTATAGCCATGTGATAAGATTCTTGGATTGTTCTTGGCCCTTTTTCATCGAGGAGAAAACCTAATTGCACTAAGAGTGGATTGGTATAGAGGTAAACGAGGTACTTGTCTTCAGGACGATGGATTCTAGGAATTTGTTGTAGCAAATTCTCAAACCTAGTATGGAATTCCTTGACAGTCTCATTCTTAGTTTGTTTCATGTACTTGAGAATTTTTATTAGCATGTGGATATATTATAATTTAATACCCCATTTCTCGAGAAAGGTTTCTTCTAAGTGGTCCATAGATTTTATTATAGCATTAGGGAGATCATCATACCATTTCCTAGCATTGCCATGAAGAGTGGCAGAGAAAAGTTTCATTGCCAAATATTCAGCATCATCACTGATAGGGTGGATTTGAAAGAAAGAAAAAAAATTATCCATGTGATCTTTGACCCTAACCCCATCATTACTAGTGAATATGGGGAGAAAAATTTCATACCTCAGAGGCATTTGTGGAGGTTAACCCACAATTTCACTCATATCTAAGGGTTTAAAATTACCTGGGTCCCATTAAGAAGCCATGGTTGGCTTTGTCATTAGTGGAATCGCCAAATAATCCTTCTAGGGATCATCAAAGGGAAAAGAGGGAATCACCCTCAGTGGAGTGGCCAGGTAATGTTTGTGAAGTAAAGGATTTGGATAAAGGCTTACCGAAAAAGTATCGTTCGAGGAAAAGTGACTCGATGTTCCTCAGAAATGATGCCAAAAATGTTATCACACAATCTATACTTTCCCAAAGCCTAAATGCAACTAGGATTAGATTGACATAACACGAAGGTAACTCTATCACTGTCACCCTAATAGGGTACCTCTTTCTCTTGAGGAGAAGGAAAACCTCACTCCAAGGGAGACATCCTAGGACCTAGTTGGTTGAGGAAAGGGAAAAGGTAAGGCTAACCACCCCCCTCTCTAGGTCACTCAAAACAAACTTAAGTCTTGTTGGATGAAGCAAAGGAGAATAAAGTGTACCTTCCGCTTACCAATACAACAACAAAAGTTATGGCAACAACAAGTGATGATGAATGCTTCAACAAGACTTCTAGTTTATAAAGATGACTACTACCAATCAATGTATGGAGCAAGTGATAAATATATAAAAACAATGATAAATTAATGACAACTGTAATAACATCCAAAAAATGCACTTGAATATACAATATAACAAGATATTGTGAAGTCCTTAAATGATAACACTTGTCTCATACAATTTCTAGAAATATGGAAATCAGAAAATAAACTCTAACGGGTTGTCAATGATAACTGTAGAAACAAAAAAAAATAATGTAATGAAAACAGTAGTAAAATCTTCAGAAAAGTATTTAGAAAGGCAATTTTATGCACACTTTAGTCTTGGTTGATTGTACCTTGCCTTATACAATTTCTGTAATTTTTTAAGTGGTCAAACAAGTTTGTATAGGCTACAAACTTATGGTTGTAGCAGTGATTGTACTAGCAACAACTTAGTGGTTAGTATTCCTAGACTAGGTTAGCAAGTTAGTTTAGGTTAGTAGGGTATCAAGTAGAGAGATTGAGCTTGAAGTTTGATGATTCTTGTAAAGAAACAAGGGTTGAAGACTAGTGCCTTAGAGTCAATGTGGGTGGCTCCTTTTAAGGCTGCAAATTAATCATGATACATAAAAGTCTAAGAGGAAAAAAGTTTAGGAGGAGTAGCAACTTATGTCCTCCTAGATTTTGACCTTAAGAGACAAAGTGCTAGGGTGTAGGCACTTCTAGGCCCTATTTCCTTACTCTCCTTATCCTTTCTATGGAGTAGAACTTATGCAACAATAACCAAATGCAAACCTCTAGAATGCTATAAATTTAGGGCTCCAGAGTTTCACAAGTTACTAGATCAATTTAGTGAAAGCTTGGCAAATAAAAAGTAAGAAAGTAGCAACTTAAGTTTCTTACTTCAAGCATTGAATACACCATACAATTTCATAATATTGTATGAGAAAATAAAACCATACCTTAAACCATTCAATAGATGACAAAATGCAGATTCTACTTACTTGCACCAAGAATAATCATGAGTATACCATGCAAGATCAC
>ML822925.1:18003-46540 GCA_009831015.1 Picea engelmannii
AGATCAAGTGCTACATACAAGAACAATATAAGGATTACATCATAAAATCTCCTCTTAATTTTGTATAGGTAATTATCTCCACGTGTCATTGTGTTCATCTTCATTTTGTATAGGTAATTATCTCCATGTGCCATTTTTAAGTTTACAATAGAATCTTAGTTATAGCCCAAATCTACCATAAATTCTATTATAAAAAATTGTAAGTAAGATTGTATAAAAAGCCTGCCAAAAACAAAGATTACAATATCGTCATTTTGTTCTAGGCTGTAAACACTGAGTTGTCCCGAGGGGAAACCAGCTCAGCCAGCCGAACAAGTCCATGATTCAAGTCTTAAACTGACAGTCATGACAAGTCTTAAAAACAAAAAAATTACAGCCCCCAGGGGGTGACCAACTTGACCTTTCTACTAACATATGACAAAAAATTGCATCTCCCGGAGGGTGACCAGCTTGACAGTAATTAAAACAGACAAAGTATCGCTATAGCGTCTATGTGGCAAAACAACAAAATAAAAGAGACACATCCCTCCAACCGAGTGAAATAAAAAGAGACATGTGTGCATGTCAAGTGGTAGGGTTGTAGTGTGGTCATGCGTTCATGGAGGTGGCATCGAGCATTGGGTCCCCGAGAGGTGTTGCTTCCTCCTTGAATGGTTTCGCATCCTCCTCCTTGACTGGTGTCGCGTCCTCCGTAGTCCCATGTGGAGCTGGTACCAGGATCGGTGGCTCAACCTTTGTTGCATGTGATTCTCCAGCTAAAGGGTGGCAAACATCTTGCATTGCTAAAAGCAATTGCAGGAATTGCGTTGCTTTCCCATCCAGAATATCCACGTGAAACCGTAGGTCATCCAAGTCTCGTCGTAACTCAAAGACCAGGCCTTGCAGCATTGCAAGGCCTGCTTGTAGTTCAGATGCAAAGTCGGCGCAGGAGTGAGGCCGTTGTTGTGAGCCATGGCTGGCTTCATGGCCATCACCCTGGAATTGAGCGTAGTGTAGTAGGGTGTGGGGAGGCTGGGATGGCGAGAGGGTAGGCGAATTTGGTGGAGCAACTGGGAATGACTGTGAAGCGGAGGCCAAATCTCCGAGGGGACTTGGGTTAAATCCCAGAGAATTCCTCGAGAGATCAAACCACTCCAGCCTACAAGCAAAAGGCGATGAGAGGGGTGGGAGGTTGTTGGGACTGTGGCTTGACTGCGCCAGGGAGGATGACGAGGAGGGAGATGAGGAGGAGGAGATATGGGAAGGTGCGGGCATGGGCGGAGGGTCAGACGCGGTCGGTTGGGTTGCCATGTCGAGCCTTGTTTGGAATTTCCCCTTTGTCTCAGCATCTCTGAGACACAGTGAGGGTCGAAGCACACGAGAGAGAAGGATAAGTGGCATAGGAGCAACTGAGTGGAAAGCCAAGCTCTAGAGGATCCAGCCACGGGAGAATGAAGCGTCAAATGCACCTGGTGCAATTCATAGTACCCAAGTCGTTGGTGTCATCCATAAAACCAACACACGTGCAGAGTAAATTCAGAGCCATGGCGCTGATCCATCGAAGGGACGGATAGCCAGAGCAGGGCGCATTGAGATTAATGGTGTTATGTCTCATGCAAGGTGGATTTAAATGCATTACAGTGGTAGGAGGGGGAGGCACACATCCATCACGTGGCTGACGCCATGGTGGTCGTCACCTCGTCGCTCCTCTTGACATTTGTCTCCCAATATCACCCCATCCAAGGATTATAATTTCAAATTTTTATTCCTCTTATAAAATACAATAAATGTGAAACTTTGACATTGGATATTTCTAATTTAATATCCCTAATATCATTTAACCACTAAATCCACAATATATATCTCTTCTTCTCATCCTCCAAAAAGATAAACACAATTTCATAAAATTGAGAGAAATTATGGGTGCCTAGATTTAATATTTTGGCAAAAGGTGGTTCTTTTCTAGATGTGAAGGTGATCTAAATGATTGTATGTCAATTGTCAACATCTTTATTATTAACATGAAGATGCTAACTTCTTTTAATGCAAAAAAACATTCTTTACCTAGTTATCTATCTTATTCATTTTTGCATAATAATAATAATAAAATAAAAACATAGTCTCTCTAGAATTATAATCTAGTGGTTAAGATGGAATGCCATTACATTAATAACCCAAATTCAAACTTCATTAAATATAAAACCCTAAAAATCAAAATTTTAATAGTATTATATTTACAACATCCATTCTTAAAAAACAAATATAAAATTAAATCATTATATTTTTTAATCTTAATAACTAATTTCATAATTTAATTAATTTCTTAAAAATATTTATAAAAAAATCAATATTTATAAAACTTTATTTTTATAAATAATATTTTAATAAATTTTTAATTTAATAAATTTTATTAATCTTAAAAAATAATAAACATTATCATCATAAAACATATTCTTACTATCTAATATAATTAGACTAATACTTAATAATTAGGTCGCCATATAATTAGACTAATACAGCTTGAGTGGGCCTAATGGTTAAGAACATGTGTTTCCTCTTAAAAGGTCACAAGTTCAAATCCAGAGGGGGGTAGGATATGTATACCTTCGTAGACTTTACCAGTCAAATCGCTAAGCGGAGCGGGGTCCCTTGTCCCACAAACAAGGGGATCTCATACACCAATTTGATGTGCTGGCTTGGCCATGACCTTAAAAATAGATTATTATTATTATTATTATATAGTTTTTAATAAATTATATTGATAAATATCATCATCACTATTAAAATATACATTTTGACCATTGTACTTATCGTTTTCATCGTTTTATTAAAATTTGGCCAACTATGACTCTTCTTTTGAAAGCATGGGGCTCCCACGTACATTTACAATATGAATTTCTTAGTTGGGCAACGCCAACAAGGAGGATAAAATAATGGAATGACCACTTTATCTTTAAAAAGTTAAATAAAACAATGATAAGTTTTTTAGCTTTTTAATATAGAGAGGACTAAGTTTTTGTTTTTTAATATAGAGGGGATCCACAATTTCATACTCATGGTCGGCACACATGATGCATAAGCTGTCATTTTTATCAAGGAATAAATTATATAAAAAGAATTTTATATGCTAAAGTCATGCACCTACAACAACTCTCGTACCTTCGGCAAAACAAAAGCAAATATGAGATTATTCCCATAAGATTGACATGTTGTATGTAAGGTAAGTTATGGATCCAATAAATAAATATTCTGTATAATGGTTTATTGTTCTGCATATAATATTAGTGGGTTGATATTACTATAATAATAGATAGATGGTCATTTTGGGGGTGGCAGGAGTGAGAAGGGTTATTTATGATTTTAAAAGAAACCAGGTATTTATATATGCATGAGGATTGGGAATAGTGACAAATAACTAAGAAGAGACATATGTCATTTTTCAAGGCATGTCTAATGTCATCAATGGGGGGATAAAGGAGTTGGAAATTATTAGAGACTCGTAGAACATCATCAAGTCCCTAGTCTTCAACAAGCCATTGAAGGATCTCCAATTGGCCTCAATCATTGCTAGAGTAACAAAATCTATCCAGAAGTTGAACAAGCACTCTCTTTACTATGTTCTATTAGAAAACAATGGAAAGGCACATACTTTGGCCAGAGAAGCCTTAAGTGGGAGGGTGGGATAAACCCTCTCAAGGCATGGAAACTTTTGAGCATTAAGGGATCACACAAAACGCAGAGCTTCCACCTTCTGGTCAAGACACGGGAACAACAACTGGAGAAGCAAAGAGGGTTTCCCCGCTCGAATGCAGAGCAACAACATTCAACAAATCAAGTAAGCGTCAGACCTCTATGGATTTCACCCCCAACCATTTTCAGATTAGTCCTTTATTACTATGTAATTGTTTATTTACTTTGGGGATGGACCTCATGGTGGAATGAGAAATATGGGAAGTCCTTTACAATGCCCTTTATATGGGGTGTTATTTATTGTGAGGTATGTAGTGTTGGCATCTCGACCTAGGATTTGGCTTTATATGGTAACCTAGATTGTTGAAAATATATCCCCTGGCTTGATGGAGAACCGACTCTAAAAGAGAGAACTCAAGAGTTTTGTTATGATGATATAAGTCGGCTTTGGAGGCTCTGACCCTCTATTTTTTTCCCAAAAATTGTAGATTGGTTCAGGATTATCTTTATGGGGTAGGCCAAATATATTGTGGGAGATTTCTAGGAAAGTCATTTTCAGCTCCTTCGTTTAGTCTACCATTTATTCACTTTTTTGGGCATCATGTAGTGAAGATTTGAGTTTATGGTTGGATTGTATAGGAGACTTGGGATGAAGGAAGTATGTGGTTCCTCTATGGCCTGAAGATAAACTTGATTATATTGTTTGTGTCCTAGCCTCTTTTCAATATCAAGATCCTTGTTTTTCTAATATAATTTGAAGTTGGAATCTTTGTTTCCCTGCTCTCCTCCTTGGTCCTCCCAATAGCCAAAAGGGGAAACTTATCCCCACTTTGGACATACATGTTAATAGAGGTTTTAGTGGTGTAAGAATTTCACATCCCTAGACCTGGAGAATCATGGAACGAAGACAATTTGAAGACATCCGCAGGCAACTGCAGAGGCATGAAGAACACTTTCAAAATAATGACATTACAATGAGAACTCTTTCTGATTTTATCCATAACCTGGAAGTACAATAGCAAGATAATGGGTATTCTTGAAGAACATGGGAAAAAAATTTCAGGTATTGACATGAATTGCTACAAGTTGAAGCAAGTGATTTGTTACATAAGTGAAGAGTACACTCCAAATACTAAGACTCAACAGACAACAAGACAGGAAGATGGTATAGACAAAGAAGAAGACTATGGGCAACATTTCAATGAGACAAAAGGAACAACCTAGAACTTCACCTCAGCCCGAGGAAAACCTATGGTATCAAATTTTCATATGTATCACAAATCTACTTGTATTTTGAATGTTTTCTATAGACTTTATACTAGTCATGTTAGTACTCTTACAACTACAACATGAATGAAATGCTTAGATAATAGGGAGGGGAACACAAGGATGTTGTTGATTACCTTTTTTGAAACATTGGGCTTACTTTTCTGTAACTTATTTTCATTTTTGGCCACCCATTAATGTATATTTTTTCTCATCTTGGTTAAAAAAAGTAGATAGATAGTCATTTATATAAAGAGAAATCAGTTTGCAAATTTGAACACTTTTGTCGGGGAATTTTTTTCCTTGTCAATAAATTAGAAAAACTAATGTGTTTCTAAAACCAAAACCACTCAATACTAAACTACAAAGAGAAATTGACGTGCAACTTTTTAAGCCAACTCAATTTGTTTAAATTCTTTGGTAGGAATTTGGTTGAGATCTCTAGCTATTCAAGTCCAAGGCCACCACAACGGACTAAAAACAAGATCTTCTATCACAGTTGTTCCTCAAAAATATTTTTTTTGTTATATTGTATTCTATTCAATGAACAGAGAGATAAGATCAAATCATAATATCGTTTAATCTTTTATAATATTACACATAATTTTTATCTTATTTTTTAATTTCATTACTTTTTAAACTTTTTTAATGAAAACTATAATAATCTTAATACTTTCATTTATATTAATAATATTTTGAATAATTGATGTAGGAAATGAAACAAATAATTTTTATGAATTATTATTGACATTCAAGCTTATTCTATGTTTGGCTCGGGAAAAAGGAATTTTCCAACTACAAGTTTATGAGGATTCATTATTGGTCGTGCAATGGATAAAAGGAGTTTTTACATTACAAAACTTCACTTTGCAACCTTTATTTCAAGATATCAAGAGCAATATAACAATTGTCTCTCACATCACTTTTGAACATGTTTGTAGGAGCAGGGACATGGACGTTGAACAATTATCAAAATCTAGACTTGCTTCTGGAACATCACAGAAAGCTTCCAAACACACATCGCATAATATAGTCATGAACCATGGTTTTAAGTTGATGTAAAAAGGATATGTTGTCTCTATATTTTGAGAACTACACATAGTTTTGGATGTAATCGTATACAATTATACTAAAGGAAGTTCTTTGTTTTTTTTGTAAATGGCTTATTCAGGTGAAAGAAATCATACCTCGTTTTGAAATCTACATAGTCATGCCTTTGTATAAAGCAGGAGACTACCAGTGTAATCTTGTAGTTATTTACTATAAGCGCCCTCTAAAATACATGCAAGCATCTATTTATCTACTTTTATTAATATTTAATAAAATTACTTAATCTTTTTTAAATAATT
Source organism: Picea engelmannii (assembly GCA_009831015.1). Taxonomy (NCBI): domain Eukaryota; kingdom Viridiplantae; phylum Streptophyta; class Pinopsida; order Pinales; family Pinaceae; genus Picea; species Picea engelmannii. The sequence goes on from ML822925.1 coordinate 24,288, forward strand.
GTAAATACAATTTATTAATCTTAAAAAGATAAGCATTACCATTACCATTATTATTATTATTATTATAAAATACATTCTTAATGCTTTATATAATTACATTACTATATTTATACTTTTCAATAAATTGTTCCCCAGATCGGTTGCCAGGAACAATATCCAACGAGAGATTTTCTCCCCAAGGCAAGCAACCATCGTGAGCAACCATCTATCTCCTCCACACTCACCTATTGAACACTTGGCCCTCCCCCTCATTGTATCTCCTCATGTTCTCTCATTCCACTTCGTGTTCCCGATCAATGACGTCCTTTCTCTGCAGGATGATGATGTCACTCGTCATCGTCGGGCTTCTCATGCTTTGGACGAACTTATTTCCAGTAATGGAAACTTCATCTCAATTCGTGGAACTTTCCATATTTGTCCTGTCCTCAAGCATCCTAATGGGATATATAGACCCCCTCCTTGGCCGCACCTTTGGTTACTTTCTCCCTCTACTCTCATTCCTCTATGCATTGACCTGTTCATAGCCTTTTCACGCCCCTTTGACATTCCCTCTCTCAACCTCCTCATTCTCCCTCCCTTCATGTTTTCTCTCATGGCTCAAGGAGGTTCCCATTGCCACTCTAGGGGTGGTCATCGCAGAACAATGGGTTCCAAAATCATCTCCAAGGCGGAAGGTTTGACAATCAACTATCAAGTGCACACTCTACCTGAAATCTAGGCCAAAATTGATCTTGCAGAAGCTTATGTCAGGGTTCTCAGGCATTTCATATCTAATGAGGAGGTCACGAATAACATTTGACCTTGGGTTCTAGATCCTAGCTTCGTGCAGGCAAGGGAATCCAAATATTTCCAAACGATTGACCTCTTTTGGCATCTGAAAATGATAATGGGTAAAGTTCTGGCGGAAAGGCATGAAGCCCATTAGGAAACCCTCCTCCAATTAGACGATGTGTAGCTCTAGGTAAAGCTCATGGATCACAAGCTCAATTTGTCGGTGAAGAAGGTAGTTGGTCTAGACTTCTCCAAGATGGACTACCCTTAGCCCTAGGTTCCTATGGCGAATGACCATCCTCCTTTAGTTTTATTTTCTCATGATTTTCAAGCTAGCTCTACTTTTTTCCAACATTAGAAGATCGAGAACTGTAACGCCACCTCCTTTTAGTTATCAATATGATAAACATAATTATACTGGACTTTACTTTGTTGTTCATAATTTTGGTACTTTCTAAATTGTAGTTTCAAGATACAATGGTTCTTAAAAACTATTAAACTAAACAAATTATTTTATTATTGTTGGTCTAGTTTACCTAGTGACAAACCAACAACACAGTGATTTTACAATATCTCTCTAACATAATACAAATGATGTGAATAGTTTTAAAAAAAATCAATAATTGTACTAATAAATATCACCACCATCAACATTGAAATATACATTTTTAATATTAATGTAACTCCACCGTACTCGCATTAGCTTTTAAATTCCCCCATTATAGTTGTCATTATTTTTTTGGAATAAATATGAGTTTTTTTTTAATTGCATGAGGCTATGCAATACGTTTAGAATATGAATGTTTGTCATTTAGGCCATGCCAACGAAACAATGGAGTGGCCAGTGGCCACTTTAAATAATGCAGTGGCTACTTTAAAAAATGGAATAATAGAGTGCCCACGTTAAATAATAGAGTGGCTACTTTAAAAAAAATGGAATAGTGGAATGGTCACTTTAAAAATGGAATAATGGAATAGCCATTTTAATTATTATTATTGTTTTGTTTTTTTTTGTTTTTTTTTAAATAAAAAATTGTTAAGCTTTTAAAAAATTAAAAAGTGTTAAGTTTTTTTATTAAAAGGTAATTGATCATTACTGACACAAAATCCGAGGTTAAGTTGTCATTTTCATAATGAGAATAAATTCTATTAAAAAAATACGTTAAAACCTCACACATACAACAACCTTTATAGTTTTATAGTTTTTAGCAAAAGTAAAAAGCAAATACAAGATTATCCTATCAATTATGGAAACATATTATTAATAATGGCTTAGTATTATGAATGTTTTAAGTCACAATATTGTTTGTTGATGTCACTATATCTAACAAGTGTTGCATGACAACTTAGTCCCTGTTAATGTTGGACATAGTCCACTTATTCATGGACTAAGTTGCTATGATGGACAAACATCCACTCATTTGTTGTCTTTGTTAGAGGGCTCGTGACCCCAAAACTGGTAGTCAACAGTTTATGAGTTTTCTTTGAACGACGAGTCCCACTTGTTTAACGTTCGATGTTGCACCATTAGATTTATTTAGTGTTCGATGTTGCAACATTAGGTTTATTTAGGCAACACTAGATTTATTTAGTGTTCAATGTTGCAGCATTAGATTTATTTAGTGATTGTTATATTTTTTCTATCGTGCTAGGGGGCAGTGGTTTTGATGGGATTCTCTTGGCAGTTTTGTTTTAATTTGAATGCTGAGTTTATAAGACTGAGACTTGGTGGTTTTTTAATTGGGGCAAAGTCAGTGCCTTAATTTTCAAAATTTAAACTTTCTTTGATAATATTTTTTATGTATTCTAATAATTGAAAAGAACCCCTAGGGTTATGTCTCTGAATGACCATTCAACTAACACACACACACACACACACACACACACACACACACACACACACACACACACACACACACACACATATATATATGTATGTATGTATGTATTCCATTGTCTTGCACGATAACCCGAAATTTCTGTAATATCCGGACTGACCCCTTTCCTCATTATTTGCATCATCTTGAAAGCTCTTCCAATCCCCTTCCCCATTTGGATTCAATCCATATCCTCGTCTTATTTCTTCTGGACTGCGAATCTTTATAAACTACCAGGAATATAGCAAGAGGGAAAGAAATCCATGGGACAATATATGTTCTCTCGAAACAATCCATGTTAAGCACATTTATCAAACATTACCAAACACATTTATTGAACATTGAGAACATGTGCTACAAAAAGGGAAAAGTCCTATTCTCTATAGATCTTCCACTTGAAAAGTTTACACAAAACACATTTCAACCCGCCGTTATGCTAATTTTAACAAATTAAAGAAAATTTCATCTCAAAAACAAAACAAACAAGTGACTTGGAAGAAGGTCCTTTTCTTCAAAGAACAAGAAATCTAATTGGAACAAGGAATCATAAACTGCATCTCAAAACAAAAACCAGATCCTGTGACAAAACCTTCACAACCTAATTGGGAGAATATCTTGTTAGAAAACGACAACAACTTTTTCATTCAGATGCCTACAAATTCAGTCGTTCTAACTTTTCCATTATCTTGTCTAAGGAAGAAGAGCTCCATTCAGGGGATTGATTTTTCTTATATTCTTTCCTTTCTTCCCACCACATCATGAACCTGCTTCCTTCCAAGAAAACACATGAAGAAATGTTGAGAGCATTTTCCATCTTTGTCACATACTCTTCAAACTTTTTAATATTTTGTAGGCTTTGATTTTGGCCTTGTTTGAGATTTTCCAGGTCTTTCCAAGCCTCTTCTACATATGCCCAAAAGCATGAGTCCCGAGTGAGGGATGCACTCTTTGTGTGGGGTCTTTGACCTCTTGAACTGCAAGTTTTTCTTTCGCTTCCACCATTTCTGAAGAACTTTATGGCGATTGGGTCTTCCATATGAAAGATAGTTGTCATTGTTGTTAGTGCAATAATAATATGCAATATACAGAGGCTCTACAAGTCTCCTATATGCATTTCCAGCATTTATCCACTTATTTTGAGATTTGAAATCACTTGGAAACTCATGATCCTCCCACTTTTCAATAATCTCATCCCAAAACTCTTTAAGCTTTACCCTACATGTATTAGCATCCATATCCTCCATGTCTTGCTTCTTGAAGGAATCATAATATGTTCTGCCATCTTCCTTCTCACAACGCTCTTTATACCACTCAAGATCTGCCATACTATGTTGTTTTAGGCTTAATTCAACAACTAACCTATCAACAATTGTGTTATACTTGTTTTCAATTTCTTTGGCTCTTCATAGGGCAAGCTGTGCTTGATCATTATGGGAAAAGTTATCAACAACATTTCAAGCATCAATTAGTATGCCTAAACGAAGAAAATAAAATTCAAAAGTGCAGATAAAGACAATGCTACAGTACAATCTTATAAAATTGTAGGAATCTATCGTTAATAAATCCTTTGTTAAATTGGATATGCTAATATATAATACATATTTCCAAAATAGTTTACTAATGTTTAGTAAAATAAATAAAACAAAAACATTAGATATAATTTTTTTGTTTGTTATTTTAAGAAAAAAATTGAGTATTGCCTGAGCTCCAACACCAGTAGCTTCTAACTGCATTGAAATTCCCATGTTGTAAGAGATTTCTGAATCAGGATTTGCAAATATTCTCCCACTTATGGAGTTTTCTATGACACGTTTCAAAACCAAACCATATCCTATATGCTCTGAAAAACAATCCTCTATAGTATTATTCGAAAGTTTTTCATGGATCGACATTGTCAAATGAAGCATCTTCAAAACGGTGTCAGAATTGTCAATACAAGCTGGACCATGGATTGAGTAGAACATGTAAGTGCCAACAGGTCTGTATGGGCTTTTCTTTGTAACCCCATCTAACCACTTTTAAGAATCAAACACATAGTTTGAAGTAGAGTGAAGGCCATTATTAAGAAGAATCCTACGAGATGTCCTACAAGCCTCTTGAAATGGAGAAATTAGGTTGAAGTAGATAAATACTTGGACGAAGGGAATTTGAGTTCATTGGAATGGCAGTGCCATCCCATGAATGAACCAGCGTGACCCACGATTAGACTGAGCGCAAATAACATACATAAGGACAAGAGTAATTTTGTCTTCAAGGAACCAATGTTCGTTAGCAACTGTCGAATCCATTTGATGAGGGATCGATTCCTGTGATGAACTCGTATGACAACACCCTGCTATCTGGATAAGATACAAAAAGTACCTCTAGAAGTTATCCGTTCAATCAATTTGGTTCACGATTTTCACAAAATCGAGAACAAAACCATCCTCTTCCATGAATATCAACATCATAGGATCCCGACCAGAGAGTCAAAATCCACCATTCTCAGCGAAAAACAAGAACAGAGAAAAATCGCCCGGCCTATGCAACACTCATCATTGTCCATGGTACGAACAAAGGAAACATGATTGTCCATCTCCTGGGGACCTCCACTTGGAATTATCTAGAGGTACGTGTAAAACATGCATAAAGGGTCTCGCCATGGGTGCATGTGTCAAGTATTTTGTGTTCTTAATTTAATTAAATAAAAATCAAAACTAAATCTGTCCACATCATGCCTCCCATGCCATAAGTCCCGACTGAATTTGCTAAAGCGTGTCAACCATTTATAATGTAGTTGCATAATATACTTGAGACCATCTCGCTAACCTGACCTTCTGTCAATCAGGGAAGGGGGCCATCACCTATAGATATCAAAAGTAATGTGTAAGTATGCGTTCTTTCTAGATTGAATTTATGGAGAAGGGTGAGCGTGAAACTAGAAGGCCCTATTGAGAAGGAAGCTCGATAAAGGAAGGCATATTTCAAATCTGTACGCAGTTGAGTTACAAGCAAGTTGAGTTGATGTAGCATATTAGATGGGCGCCAGAGGAATTCAAATAAGGCTACTACAGAATGTAGCAGATTGAAAACAGATTCTATGGCAATGGAAGGGATCTCTCCAAAGCATGAAGACACTGCAAAACATGGCCTTCAATTGCTTAATAGAAGAGCATCTTCAATTTCATCCAGGCACTAGGAAAGGAGGTCGAGATGATTGATCCCAGCAGAGAAGAGCCAGAGCAGCGGATGGGAGTATTATAAAGTACAGACCAAGGATTATGGATTCTATTAGACGAAAGATCAACTCTGAAAATCCATTCTGGGTCATCAGTTAGAGGGGTGTTTGAGAGCCATGGATCCTCCCAAAATTGGAAGGTATTTTTATCCACTGTATATCTTCCATCTCATTCCTGGGAGCCAACAGGTTATCCCAATCTTTGTGATTTCATACGGGGGTGAGGTCTATGTCGATTGAGCGTACCTCAATATGTTAAGGGCTATAGGTTAGGATTTTTTATATGGATCAAACTTGAAATGGTGGACCGTCCTTCTTTCAGACTCATGTCACTCTATTAATTGAATGAGGCATCTACTTTCCCATTATGTGTATTATAGGAGGGGAAAGCCTTGGAATGTGGGTAAAGGAAGTGAAGTGGAGGCGGTGGTTGCAAGTGAAGGAAGTGGAGGTAGAGGCATAGTCGATGGAGATGGAGACGGTGGCCGCAAGTTCTGAATAAGCAACATGATCATCCTAATAATTTGTTAGGACAATTTAAAGCAATTTAAATCCCTGACATATACTTACACAAAACCTAGAAAAATGCATGCATCTCGAAAAAAAATTAGACTTAGTTAACATGGAAAAATGCATATCGGGAATATGCATCTTGAAAAAACTTAGAATTAGACTTAGGTTGCATAACATGGAAAATATGCATCTCGACAATAAGAGATCAATTTTTTTGGCCAATAGCCTTTTCAATTAAATGAATTTAATTATTTAAAAAAAAACTATTTCATTTGCCCTATGTACTCCTTTGGAAAGTAGAGAAATATTTGTGGTCAAAACCAAAGTAATTGGTGGTCAATGATGAATCAATTGCTAGATTCTTGGCCTTCGGCAGGGAATAAGAAGTTATGGACACATATTATTAAGAATGGCTTAGTATTGTGAATGTTTTAAGTCACAATATTGTTTGTTGATGTCACTATATCTATAATATAGAGATGAACATAGAATAACATTAACATATTTATATAGATGGAATATATGTGTTATTTCGATATAATATTATTGTTAATTTGTGGGTTTCTAGATAATCATGAAGTTCTAGATCACATCTTTATGAGTTGTTATCCTTATCCTTGATGATGTGTCATCCTTATTTATTAATGAGTTGTCAGTATGAGAACATATCTAGATCTAGTGGTGGTTACATCTATGTATTGTATATCAATATCATTAAGATGAATATGTTGTTGAGATGTCTAAAATATTTTTTTGCAAATATTCTTGTGTTATTTCTCATTGCATAGTTTAATATGGCATTAGAGCTCTTTAGTCTTAAGGCCTAGATAGCTCCTTAATGATCCATTGGAGGTAAGGTGTTATGACTCTTTCATGGTAGTGATCCATTAAAGGTGAGGTGTTTTGAATCTCTCATGGTAATGATCCATGGGGTACCATTGATGATCCAGGTGGACATCGGTGGCCAACCACCTATTCCACTGGCTCACAACACAGTTTTTCCATCTTGGCAGTTTTCTACAGTTTTTTCGGGTCTTGAAATTTTGAGGTTGTTTAGAGGCCCTAAACGAAATTTTCTATCTATTGGCCATTTGAAATGTGTACTCCTCAGCTAGACCTTTCCAATGGGCTACCAAGCGTCCCAAATGGAGATCCTATGCAAAAGTAACACACTTGGGAAGTTGACGTATCAACTAACCACATCGAGGCCTACAAACCTTTTGGCATTTCATCTTCTAGGGTTAGGGTTTTGGATGTTTAGGGTTTTCTCGTTGATGATTTATGTTAAAAATACCTTTTTAGCCTTATTGTAATCATCTTCTTGTGAATGCGCATATCCATCACATCTCTTCTCAGAGATAAGTTGCCACCATTCCAGCGAGTTCATTTCACTTTGTATTTTACAGTTCCTTCATATCTCATTTCATTAATAGAAATCAAGTATGATTGTATCTCTGTGTTTTTTGCAATATGTCTGTGTGTTTCCTTATTATATCTCTACCTTCATTTCCTTCTCAGCATAATCCATATCAATGGTACCAAAGCATTCTTTTTCTTTTCGTTTCTTAGTGCATGTCCTCGACGAAGTCAAGGTATATAGAGTTGGGTCTCGAGCTAGTTTCTCTTGAGGATAACCACTCTCGCTAGCCCAAGTGGCTTCCCATGGTGGAAGAAAAGAGATATGAGGGAGCAAGAGATCCTACTATTTTTTTTCTCCCAGAATCCCTCGCGCAACAAAGGAACGAGATGATGGATAATTTTTCTCAAATATTTTGACGGTTGTCAACAACAATAGATGCATATTCGTTAAGAAACCATTTTGGAGGCACCACCCCATTCAAGGCACAAGTTAATTTTGATATTCCTATATTTGAAGGTCAAACAAATGCAGATGCTTTAGAAAAATGGTTAAATCTACTAGAAGGTTATTTCTCTATCCTCAATTTTTCCAATAGGGAAAATATCACCTTTGCTCTCCTTAAGGTTGTCCCCCATGTCAAAGACTAGTGGGAGACTTACTGTGAGAAAAAATCCACAGAGGAGTCTAGAATATTTGGGGCCGATCCCACTTGGGACTCTTTTATGCATGTCGACAAGGAACAATATTACCCTATTGGAAACTATGACGACCAATACATGAGATGGACCACACTGCATAAGGAGATGGCTCAACTAGTGTTGGAGTTCACAAATACCTTCCATATATTGTGCACCAAGCTGGGTATCAAAGACTCCAAGCGACATCTAGTTCTAAAATACCATGGGGGTCTACACAGGTACATCCAAACATAAATGAATTTTTTGGGAATCTTGCCACTGGGATCTGCTTATTGATATGTTGCCAAAATTGAGCATAAATTTAAGTAGCGGAATAAGCAAGAGTTTGGGTTTGAAAATCCGCAAAAACAAAAGTATGGTAAAGACAACCCTAACTCACAGAACAACCAAACTCAATACAACCATTTCAATCCACATGAAAAGAAGGGTAACATGAATACAAAGAAGGACACTGGAAAGTGGTGTGATTTCCACAAAATCCCCTAGCACAACACTAATGAATGTCACTCGAAACAATCATTGGTGACTGAGCTCAAAGAAAAAGAATCGAAACTTGCTTTAGATTCTGATTCAGAGAACAATAAAATGAAACATATCACTAATGTAGAACCCAATGCTACCATCGTGACCACAACAATCTAACCAGAATAACTAGAGGAGCCTGAGGAGGTGTACTTAGGTTTCCAACCATTAGCCCCCATTGATATAGCTCTTCATGTTTCATCTTCATCAAAAAAGTCCTCCCATGCTTAGACCAAGACAAATCATGTAGCCATATTTGTTGAATGGATTCAACACCTCTAACAACAGGTTCATGACATCCTCCAACATGCTAATGCCAAGTACAAGAAGGACAACTTCTTTAGCAAGGCAAGCAACTCACCAAGGTTTAGATTTATCAAAAGCTTCCCCATATCCCATAGGAACCTGATGTAATGGGGACCATTTCTTCCTAAGGAGGAAGGATTGATCTAGGTGGACATTAGTGGCCACCTTATTCCATTGGCTCACAACACAATTTTCCATCTTTAAATTTTTCTATGGTTTTTCAGGTCCTGAACTTTATTTTGAGGCCCTAAATGATGTTTTCTATCTATTGGGCCATTTGTACTATGTACTCCTTGACTAGACCTTTCATACGGGCTACCAAGTGCCCGAAATGGAGATCGTATGTAAAAGTAACACCCCCGGGAAGTTGACATATCAACTAACCACATCGGGCCCACAAACGTTCTGGCGTTTCATCTTTTGGGGTTAGGGTTTTGGATGTTTAGGGTTTTCTTGTTGATGCTTTATGTTAAAAATGTATTTTCAGCCTCATTGTAATCATATTATTGCGAATGCGCGTAGTCGTCACATCTCTTCTCATAGATAAGATGCCACCATTATAACGAGTTCATTTCACTCTGTATTTTACAATTCCTGCATATTTCATTTCATTAATATAAATTGAGTATTATTGTATCTATGCATGTTTCCCAGATATATCTCTGCCTTCATTTCATTCTCAGCATAATCCAAATCAGTGGTACCAGAGTATTATGCTCCTTATCATTTATTAGTGCATGTCCCCGATGAGGTCAGATTATAGAGAGTTGGGTCTCTAGCTACTTTCTCTTGAGAACAATCACTCTCGCCAGCCTAAGCAGCCTCCCATGGAGGAATAAAAGAGAGACCAGGGAGTGGGAGATCCTGTTAATTTTTTGCTTGTGGAAGCAATCATGCAACAGAGGAACGAGATGATGGATCATTTTTCCCAAATCCTTCGATGGATTCCAACAACAATAGATGCATTTTTGTCAAGTGACCACTTTGGAGGCGTCACCCCCTTCAAGGTACAAGTTAATTTTGATATTCCACTATTTGAAGGTCAAATAGATGCGAATGATTTGGAAAAGTGGTTAAATCTACTAGAAGCTTATTTATCTGTCCACAATTTTTCCAATAGGGAAAAGATCACCTTTGCGCTCCTTAAGGTTGTTTCCCATGTCAAATATTGGTGGGAGACTTACTATGAGAAAACCTCCACAGAGGAATCTGGAATATTTGGGGTCAAGCCCACTTGCGAATCTTTTATGGATGTCGTCAAGGAAAAATATTACCCTATTGTAAACTATTATGACATGTACACGAGATGGACCACACTGCGTCAGGAGAGGGACCAAATAGTGCCAGAGTTCAAAAACACCTTCCATACCTTGTGCACCAAGATGGGTATCAAAGACTTTGAGAGACATCTGGTTCTAAATGGATTTGTTGGATATCTCATCACTGGGAGTCGCTTATCAATATGTTTTCAAAATCGAGCAGAAATTTAAGCAAAAAAATAAGTGGGATTCAGGTATGCAACTTTACAACAACAGAATTATGGTAAAGGAAACCCTAATTCATAGAACAACCAACCTCAAGAAAACTAGTCCAACCTACAGGAAAACAAGGGTAACAGGAAAACGAAGGACACTGGAAAGTGGTGTGAGTTCCACAAAATCCCCTGGCACAACATCGATGAATGTCACTTGAAACAATCATTGGTGGCCGAACTAAAAAAAAGAATCAGAACTTGATTAAGACTCTAATTCAAAGAACAATAAAATAAAATGGATCATCGATGTTGAACCCACTACTACCATCACAACCGCAATAATCCAACCAGAAGAACTAGATGAGCCTGAGGAGGGGGAGCATCTATTCCATTCACATATGTGGGTGAAGGGGACCCCATTGTATTTCATTTTTGATAGAGGAAGCCAAAAGAACCTAATCTCAGTAGAGGTCATCAATAAGTTGGAGTTTCCAACAATACCACACCCACAACTATAGAACATCAGGTGGCTCAGCCATGGACGTGATCTCCGCGTCAGCTAATAGTGTTCCCTGTACTATGACATCAAGCTCTTCAAGGATGAGGTAATGTGTGATGGTTTCCCACTTGAAGTCTATGATGTTATTTTAGAACAACCTTATATGTGGAAACCTCACACTATTTATGAGTCTCAACCCCATAGTGTCATAGTTACTCTGGGGGGTCAGCTCTACGGGATACCGGAGATAGTTTAGACTACTATCATTTCATTTATCTCAGAAAAACAATGTCGCAAAGTAATCTCTCAGACCACAAAGTATATCCTCTTCATGATCTAGTCAGAAGGGAAACAAAAGGACACTATGGCCACCACAAGCTCAGCTCAAGACCTTTCTATACAACAAAAGCAGATCGAAAATATTGTAGAAGAGAAAACAATTATTTTTTCTTCACCTACGGGGGTGCCTCTTCACTGCCAAGTCAAGAAGAGATACAATGGAGCCATTCATCACTCTATTGGCCACAACCCTTTTTAGGTGTGCTTAGGGTTCTAGCCATTAGCCCCCATTGATATATCTCATCCTGTTGCATCGTCACCGACATAGTCCTCCCACACTCAGATCATGCAACCAGATTTGTTGAACGAATCCAATACATCCAACAACAGTTTCATGATGTAATACCCCTAGACTGAACCCCAATTATGCATATAATTGTAAATGTAAATATGCTTATAGGCTAGTGAGGTGCACTTGGTCTTGGTGTTGACACACTGGGATAAGTGCGCGGAGATTCATTATCAAGATAGGGGCACACAAGTCATAATGTTGTGCACACTTGGGTAAGTGCGTGGTAGTGACTTGGAAGTGCACAGAGTTGAGTTATATATGACTACATATATATTAAGGTTGGATTGCCTGTGTGGTTATTAGGATTTGTTATCGCACAATCTATACTTTCCCAAAGCCTAAAGGCAAGTAGGCTTAGATTGACGTAAGACGGAGGAAACCCTATCACTATCACACCAATAGGGTACCTCTTTCTCTTTAGGAGGAGGAAAACGTCACTCCAAGGGAGATGTCCCATGACCTAGTTGGTTGAGGAAAGGGAAAAGGTAAGGCTAACCACCCCCCTCTCTAGGTCACTCAAAATAGACTTAAGTCTTGTTGGATGAAGCAAAGGGGAATAAAGTGTACATGCCCCTTACCAATACAACAACAAAATTTATGGCAACAACAAGTGATGATGAATGATTCAACAAGACTTCTAGTTTATAGAGATGACTTCTACCAATCAATGTATGAAGCAAGTGATAAATATATAGCAACAATAATTAATTAATGACAGATGTAATAACATCCAAAACATGCACTTGAATAGACAATATAACAAGATATTGTGAAGTCCCGAAATGATAACACTTGTCTCATACAATTTCTAGATATATGTCAATCAAAAAATAAACTCTAACAAGCTACCAATGATAATTGTAGCAACAACAAAATAAAGTAATGACAACAATAGTAAAATCTTCAGAAAAGTATTTAGAAAGGCAATTTGATGCACACTTTAGTCTTGGTTGGTTGTACCTTTCCTTATACAATTTCTGGATTGATTTAAGTGGTCAAACAAGTTTGGATAGGTTGCAAATGATGGTTGTAGCAATGATTATAACATCAACAACTTAGTGGTTAGTATTCCTAGACTAGGTTAGCAAGTTAGTTTAGGTTAGTAGGGTATCAAGTAGAGAGATTGAATTTGAATTTTGATGATTCTTGTCAATAAACATAGGTTGAATACTAGTTCCTCTTAGGGATAAATGGAGTCAATGTGGGTAGATCCTTCTAAGGCTGCAACTTAATGATGATACACAAAAGTCTAAGAGGAAAAAAGTCTAGGAAGAGTAGCAACTTAAGTCATCCTTGATTTTGACCTTAAGAGACAAAGTGCTAGGGTGTAGGAACTTCTAGACCCTAGCGCCTTGCTCTCCTTAGCCTTTATATGGAGTAGAACTTATGCAACAATAACCAAATGCAAACCTCTAGAGCGCTAGCAATTTAGTGCTCCTGGGTTTCACTAGTTACTAGATCAGCTTAGTGAAAGCTTGGAAAATAAAAATTAAGAAAGTAGCAACTTAAGTTTCTTAATGCAAGCATTAAACACACTATGCAATTTCATAATCTTGTATGAGAAAATAAAAACATACCTTAAACCATTCAATAGATGACAAAATGCATATTCTACTTACTCGCACCAAGAAAAATCATGAGTATACCATGCAAGATCACCATAAAACTCCAAAAATTGATCCAAGTTGCAAATACAAACTTTAAACAATAGTGGCGCCTCACAATTTCAGCCAACAACCCTAATAGGGCGCAAATTTCATACCTCTTGTCTCCAAGGACAAGTTATGATGAAAAACAATGTCACTTTCTGCTTATTTATACAAAATTTAGCCTAAAATTAATTTTAGTTCATAATTACTAGGCCGACCTCGCCAGTTTTTTACACAAATTAAATATGGACAAAATCAAATTAATTTGCATCTAAGAATCACTCTAGGGGTGACGTCATGCCCCTCTAGGGTGAATTTGAGCCCTAAGTATGGAACAATGGGCAAGGAAGGTGAAACATTGGGCCTCCAAAGGCCTAAAACCCTGCCCACATGTGCCAATGCCTCATAAATGTCGTCCAAGATAACAAGACCAGTTTTGGATGACATCTAGGGTATCCATGATGACGTTCAATGCCCTTAAAGGATAATGTCCATGTGGGAGGAGAAACATCCCCTAGGTATAGGTCTTCCAAGGTGCCTCCAAAGGCAACATCCTTCTTTCTCTCGTTGCAAGTTTTCAATCCCTGTCATGCCCCTTGGCTGGGGTCTCAACATCCATCGGTGGGATTTGAGCCCTACGAAGGTCTGATCTAATCATTCCCTCATGTGCACCTGTCCATCGGGCAAGGTCCTACAACAACAACAAGTATGCCCTCCAGGGGTTCATAAGTCACATGGATCATAGCATGTAAATCACATCCAATAATTAAATTACCCAAACATGTGCATCAAACCCCCCTTAACCCAAAAAAATGCTCAAAGACATTATGCAATTTGACAAGTTAGGTTTGGAGAATATCTTAGGGTGTCCCATTGGGCTAACCTCTCTTAAGTTTGGGGTGTTTCCTAGGTGGGATCTAGTCCAAGTTATGTAAGTGTATGAGGTGGCATAGGGTAAATATTTGGGCATGGGGTGCATGTTGTTGGAGCCGCCCTTGTTCTTCCACCTCGCGCGAATTTTCAAAGTTTGATACTTGAAATCTAAGGTTGTTTTTCTTCTCCTTCCGAAAATCATAAAACTCTCAAATCTTGTCGCATGAATAGCACTGCGTTTTCGCTTTCAAAAAAGGTCTGTTTTTTCAAGAGTGTTTGCTCTCTTGTTTTATTTTGGGATGTCGCCAGTCGGGCGCTTTAAATATTTGAATTCACAAGTCCCGAGTCGCGAAACTGCGAACTCGTTCCTTCAATCTTTCACCCAAGGCATTGACTATGGTAAACCCTTTAACCCTTGACTAGCCATCGTCGGTACTTCGCGCCTCGGCATTCGTCGAGGACAAGTTTCTGTCCTTATGCCCCCGATAGCCGAGGATGCGATAACTTTTGAGAAAACCTTGGTTGATAACTAAAAGTAAAAGACTAACCACGGTTAAACTTGGTTCTCGGCACATCGCCGCTCGGCATTTTCTTTCATAAAGTTAAGGTATCCAAAACTCCGATTCACGAAGTTGCGACATAAATGTATCGAGATTAATTAATCGCTTAATCTAAGATTTCCTTCTCCTAATTTCGAGCCTTAATTATCGCCACATCGCGACTCGGCTTATCATTCTCCCAAAAGTTCGTCCTCGAATTCCCGAAGTCACGACATGACGAATAGATTAATTATACAATTAATGACTCTCCAAATCATGATTACCATTAATCAAATCCAAATCGGTCCTCGCAATCTCGCGAGGTAAAGATTCAAATTGGTGGAAGGAAGTCCACGATACATCGATAAGCGAGAAAATGGTTAACATTGCTAAAATTCGAAATTTTGAGAAAGCAACCGAGACCCGTCCCACGCATCAAGGTTGGCACTCTTCACGAGGTATTTACTTGCTCTCCATAACCCGACTGCCTGTCAAGCCGCCGAACATTAATGACATTAATGAACAATTAGGGTAAATCCATGAATAAATAAGATCGGATTTATACATTAGATTTGATTTTATTTACGATTTGACAGACTTAATTCAAAGGGTATTGAGTTTCAAATTTATACGAAAGTTCATTCTTTTTAGATATTTCTCTTAAGCGTATAGAGCAATCCTTTCTCTGAGTGAACTAGCCTCTGCATGTATACGCAGGTTTATCACAGAAGAACGAAAACACCAGCTTTAGCTATGGCGCCAAGGAGAGAAGCTAAAACAAATATCGAAGTCGCAGCACAGGGTTCGGACAACGTCTCAGATACTTCGCCTCGGACGGACGGCTCAGTATCTACCTAGTCTTCTATTACAGATATCCTACAATCCGAGTTAGTAAACTGTTCAGACTCTGATGACTATAACTATGATATTGTGAAGGACGACATGAACACTAAGTACAAGACAATTGTTCAATCGAGAATGCACCTGGTTGCAACCAGACCTCAGTTTCTCCCATATTACGATATGATCCGATGGGCATTGGATCACATCGACCTGCCTTCCAGAACTATTGTGAATGACCGACAGGCCATGATTGGGACTTTTAGGCCCGAGCATATCCAGTCTATGTATAAACTCCCAGCGACCTCTGAATGCACATATGGCAAAGAATTCCTGGCAGACTTCAAAAAGAAGGAGTGCGAAGAATTTGAAAAAACTATGCCAGGCTTGATAAAAGATTGGGTATCTCGTCCCTCCACATTCAGAGTGAACAACGAGGGTGTGTATTCGATTTCTTCGTTGGAGCCAAACTATAGGTATGTGGCGATGATGACTTGTCGGCTTTTCGGATCGGAGGATACCGCGCATTTTTACGTCCAGTGGGTACCCCTCATCTTTTGGGTAGCAGAAGGTTCCTCATTCAATTGGGCAAAAATGCTCTCTGACAGTTTGTTTAACAGGATCACCGAGTACCAGGAGCAGAAGGCAACCGGGAAATCATCTGGATTCTTCATGTCCGCATATATCATGGATGCGATATGCTCCATGACGCCTTTCCCTTTAATGAATTGGGCTTGGATTCCAACCCAAGAGAAGACTGTTCATGAGTACCACGATAAGCTGTGGGAAAATAACGCGAACAAATTTATTTATGAGATTTTTAACTGGGTGATGGTGCCCCTGCACATCACCATTTTTGGTCTTTTTCCACCCCGCATATCAGATAACATTGTTCAGAATCTGAGCCATATCACAGAATGGTACGTGGAAGAGGAATTCTCCTATTTGAGAGTGTTTAGAGCTGCTGTTCCTCCTCTGGCGCTACCACTATTCATTCCCGACAAGCTAGCTTGTCGCGAGATCACTCGACAAACAGTAATCGGCGGAGTGAGCAAAGAGCTCAAAGCGTCAGCAAAGAAGGTATGGTCGTTTTTCCCTATTCGGCTAAATTCCTACTTCTTATTAGATTTTGGACATGCTAAGGCTGAAGCTGCAACCATAGAAAACTTAAGCTTAGTCTCTATCGAGTACAAGAAGCATGATCCTCAGGGAATTGTGAGCACTCATTTGGGGAATTGTGGATTAAAGAGGTTCGAGCATGAATGTTCACCCTCAGATGATGTTTTCCGAGGGGCGAGGTCCTATTCGGAGGTGCAATTTCGAATTAGATCCCTAGCACCCGAAGACAGGGTCTCAGTTTTAAAATTTCAGGAGCATAGGAAACAATGTCTTCCCGTGGTGCTAGGAGGCCTGGGACTTTCCAAAGATAAAGGAAAAGAGGCCGAAAGTTCTGAGGGGCAAACCTCTAACCCCGGAAAACATCAGGAAGGGGAGCAGGAGAAGAATCCCAAAACGGAGAAAGATCCCGAAAGGGAGAAGAGTCCTGAGCAGGAGAAGAATCCAGAACGGGAGGGAAATCCCGAAACATGAGAGAAAACTACTAGTCGTCCCAAGGAACCTAATCTGGAGGAGGAAATAAAAGACACAGGTCCACTAGAAAGTTAGAATCCAGAGGCAGGAACGAAGACCCCTGACCCCTCGAAAAAACAAGGTCGACTCATCACACCGGAGAAAGCTGCGAAGCAAATCGGGGAACCTATCACCTCTGTCACCCCTTTACAGTCAACACAAGGAAACTTACAGGAGGGATGGATTTTCGGAGAAGAACTGAGACCTATAAGGGCAGAAGAACTCCCTCCTAATGAATTCTTCTTTGACAAAAAGAGGAAGGCAGTTGTAAAGAGGGAGTTCTCCCGGGAGGAAGGATCAACTGTCAAAAGGTTTAAAGTAATGACCGATGGGATGAACAAAAGGAAAGATGAATTTGCCACGGAGATTGCAGGGACGCTGGGAGCGTACGCGACAGAAAATCAATTCTCGGTTGGGGCATTAAAGAACCAGCTCAAAGCAAAGAATCGTTTGATCAAGACCCTTGAGGCTAGAGTAGCCTCGACAGAAGAAAGCGCTAGGAGTCAAGCAAGCGGAAAAATAGAGCTGGCCCGATTGGCCGATAAGAAAGAAATTGAAGTCCTCAAGACCAAGCTGGAACAAGCAAATTCTACAATCCGATATGGTCGGGTACAATCGAGCCAGCAGAGGGATACGATTACACAGCTGCAGGCTCAGTTAGAGGTCGCAGAAAGCAAGGCAATTGACATCGATATCGTTAAATCCCAAGCAACTGATATTTGGAGCAGGATCTCCTCTGCTCAGCAGAGTCTGCTTAACAAAGCGGGAGAGATTCGAGAAGACTGCTTATTAATACATCGAATCTCTGAGAATCTGATTAACAAAGAAAGAAACGCAGAAGCTGCTCGGATTTGTTTTCAAGAGGCAGTTATAGCGACTAACAACAGGTTTTCAGGGCCTCCTGGGCTCACCATGGCCGAATAGACTAGGGGCAATATCTTGTTAAAGAATTGGGAACAGATTATTGCTTTAAGCAAAGAGCAGGTTCAAAAAGTGACAAATTCGTTAGCAGAAGCCTGCAATTCCATGAATGGTGAGAAATTAGGAATGGAGATTGGAAGCGACACAGAGGCGCTGAGACAGATGAATACAGATCGGATTTCTCTCGACATAAAAGAGAAAAATGAGAGGAATTCAGCAGAAATCTCCGGGATGGACAGGGTAGACTCGGCTCAAATCAACAAACATTTGATTCAGCCTAGTGCACAACTCGACGCTCTTGAACTCGTCAATGTACAAATAAATGATAAACTTCCACAACTGGCCCGAGAGTGCTATTTTGCTGAAGCCAGTTGTCAAGCCGAGCCTTCACAGCTTGTGACCAAGTTTGTAGACAAGTGTATCATGTACACTGCATCCATGCGAGAACAAGCATCTAGCTCTTCTTGAAAATAGAATAGGTGAAATGGAGTTATTTCGTTCCCCCCAGCTGTCAATGTAAAGACTTCACAGATTATATTTCAGTTTTTAGACAAATGTATCATATGTATTAAATCTATGCAAAAACAAGCACCTGGCACTTTTTTGAAAACAGATTCGGACAGATGGAGTAATTTGACTCTTCTGAACCGAGAGGCAAATTTTGTATAAATACATCACAAAAAGAAGAGATAGGGGTTGGACTTTTTGAGGACTAACTGTAAGAGAGTTTTTGCATTAAAGGAGTTAATACAAGCAATTTGAAGATTCCCGATTCTGTCACGACTGTGTTGCAAGTTTGTTTCGTCATGTTCTTTGTTTCTTTTCATTTTGCTCTACATAATTGATGTGTATCACTGTAATTTAGTATGACCACTACTATGGTGAAAGGTTTGCAATTTTTCTTTCTGTAATTGTCTCTTGTCTTTCCTCTGCACCAGCTATTAGCGGGTGTAAGACCAATTTACGTTTACAGAATTTTATGTTTATTTACACTAGGTCAATTATGTTTATGTCAATTGCTTCTTCTGTGTATACGTGAGTTTTCCACTGACAGGAACTTCGTGTCATCTACAGCTTAATGTTTTTTCCCCATCTCACGTTATTTTCATCGGAAACAACACAGTTACAGGAAAGGGCCTTCAATTTGTGCTCTTATTTCGTTTTTTTCATGCAAAGGTTTCTCTTTATTTCGTCCGAATTAAAACAACAAATAAATTCTCTCTTTTAAAAACCATTTCCATACTTATACTGTTCCTCAAATGACTGTCCTTGCAGTAATTCAGCCAAATATTCAACCCGGGTTGGCTAATCAAATACACATCGCTTTAAATCTTTTCGACACAATTCTTAAAACTGTGACAACCCGAGAGGAATTGGAACGTTCATGGGCAGCCATCGAACAAGATATTACTACCCAGGAACAGTTGGAAGCTAGACAGGTAGAACGTAGAAACCTTCATTAGTTTCCTATACAGACGGTAATTTATCTTCGTATACACCTTTACTTACCTTCGGATGCCTTGACACTGTACTCTAAGCCTTAGTACAGACTCAGGAACAACATCTTTCTGGCGCCGTTGCCGGGGAGCGAAGTTACGAAATCTTTTCCCTGGGAGAACGACAAACTATTTCGTTGATAGTGTTACTCTTTGATAGTGAACAAAGAGTGCACACCTTTTTTAAAGGCTTGTCCTAAACCTTTCACTTGGTGACTCCACTGAAACACAAACTGACGTATGGTAGAAGACATACCAGACAGAACCCGGATGGCAAGCCAATTGCGCCTGTAAATAATCCTGAAATTTTTTTAAGAGCGAGAGGCTCATCTGAGGCAACTGCTTCAGTTAATAAACCCAAAAAACCACTTATAAAGACTAAATGCCCTTCGGAACCTCCTACCTCCTGCATTCCTCTGTCTCATACCAAAGATCCAGAAACATACTACTCAGAATTTAGGATTGAGCCACACCAGACTTTCACATCTATAAACAAGGGTAAAGGTCCTTTAAAAAGATCATTATCTTTTGACATACCAGCCCTTTTTCAACAGAACCTCTCTGTCTCACCCGATTCAAAACAGTGTGTTACGCCCTTATTCCCTACTCCTAAGTCGATGGCAGGAATCGGAGGAGGAGGCGGAGGACAACTGAATGTCCCTCCTCCCGGCGTTTTTGCAAAAGTAGCAGTGAGGTACGCCCCCCTAGTTTTACCCATTCCCCTCCATGATTTACCTGACAATTACATAAAAAATATTCCTAAGTTCACTGGAGAGGGAGATCTAACCGCAGCCGAGCACATAAACTTCTTTGACCAGTTCACAGACATATGCGGTATTGTGCACGAGGATGTCTATTCGAGATTACTTGTCCAGACCTTCGAAGGACAGGTCCGAACTTGGTTTCGGAGCCTTCCTGCAGCTTCTATTCGAACGTATAATGAATTGGAAGATGCTTTCCTCAGACAATGGGGAGAGCGAAAAGATCACTTGTATTACCTTACCGAATTTGGGTCCTTGAAGAAAAAGAACTCAAAAACCGTTATGGAATTCATTTTGAGATTTAACAAACTTTATAATAAAATTCCAGCGGCTGTTAAACCTTCTGAACCCTCAGCCAAAGTAACTTTTGCGGGAGCTTTCGAACCCGATTTTGCATTACTTTTGCGAGAAAGAAGAGGAGCCACATTGAATAGAATGCAAGACAATGCAGTCGAGATAGAATCCAATATGATGGCTTCAGGTAAGATGAAGGCAAAAATAGAAACAGTCAACCGTGATAATAGACTCTATAGGGAACCGGCTGGTCCTTCCGGGTCGAATAGATACACTGACGACAGAGTGGATGATATGGCCCGAATAATTAAAGATCTGTCTAACAAAATCTCTAGGATGGAGTTAGATCAGGCTAAAGCTGATTCTTCTAACAAAAAGGACTTCAGGAGAAACCCAAATATCCAAAATCAACATAGGCAAATAAAGAATGAAGATAAAAAAATACAGGCTCCACTAAAGAACGAAAATTTTATAGGAGCAAATGACCTCCAAGATTTCAGAGATTCGGGAGATGAAGTTGCATGTTTCGGTGATGAGCGTTCGCATCCATTTCTCACTAAGGATGACTATGAGAAATCCTTAAATACTCCTCAACCGTCTAATGAAGAAAAAGAAGGTGATCATATTGACCTTTGCGTATCTCAACTAGAAACATAAATGATAGCGGCTGATTTTCAACCCATATACAATCTGAGATAAAAAAATAAGCCCACCGCAACTAACCAACCTACGAAAATACTGCCAAGGGATCAGCCTCGTGAACCTCCTTTGGAAGAAATATCACTACCCAACAATAAAGTCAAGATAGCACAGACTCAAGAGTCTGAGATGAAAAAGGCTAAAACCCAAATAAAGGAAACATGATCGACAGATAAAGTTATGTCTGCAACTAAGGCCACGAAAGATAAAGCGGTCCAGACAAATAAGTCGGAAGAAAAATGCTCGGAAGTCCTAGTCAAAGAAGTGGACAAGACCAATACATCTTACAATTTTGAAAATGAATTAAATAAAATTAAGATACCAATTCCTTTGGTAGAATTAGCGAAAAACCCAACTTATCGTAAGCAAATTGCCAAAGTAATGGGTGTCTGTGAGCCCGAAAGTCACTCTGATGTTATCAACCTAGAAGATGACAGACCTAACATCACCTTTGGTCCCCATTTTGAGGGATCCAAAGACAACGTCGCTTCTTTCTATATCGCCTTGAATATACATGACCAACTGCTACATAACTGCATGTTAGACTCCGGGGCTTCACATAATGTTATGCCCAAAATGATAATGGAGAGGCTGGGCCTCCAGATCACTAGACCCTATGGAGATCTATACTCTTTCGATTCAAGAAAGGTTAAATGTATGGGAATGATAAAAGATCTGGTTGTT
>ML822925.1:52286-85290 GCA_009831015.1 Picea engelmannii
CGAGGTATTTACTTGCTCTCCATAACCCGACTGCCTGTCAAGCCGCCGAACATTAATGACATTAATGAACAATTAGGGTAAATCCATGAATAAATAAGATCGGATTTATACATTAGATTTGATTTTATTTACGATTTGACAGACTTAATTCAAAGGGTACTGAGTTTCAAATTTATATGAAAGTTCATTCCTTTTAGATATTTCTCTTAAGCGTATAGAGCACGCCTTTCTCCGAGTGAACTAGCCTCTGCATGTATACGCAGGTTTATCACAGAAGAACGAAAACGCCAGCTTCAGCTATGGCGCCAAGGAGAGCAGCTAAAGCAAATATCGAAGTCGCAGCACAGGGTTCGGACAACGTCTCAGATACTTCGCCTCGGATGGACGGCTCAGTATCTACCTGGTCTTCTATTACAGATATCCTACAATCCGAGTTAGTAAACTGTTCAGACTCTGATGACTATAACTATGATATTGTGAAGGACGACATGAACACTAAGTACAAGACAATTGTTCAATCGAGAATGCACCTGGTTGCAACCAGACCTCGGTTGCTCCCATATTACGATATGATCCGATGGGCATTGGATCACATCGACCTGCCTTCCAGAACTATTGTGAATGACCGACATGCCATGATTGGGACTTTTAGGCCCGAGCATATCCAGTCTATGTATAAACTCCCAACGACCTCTGAATGCACATATGGCAAAGAATTCCTGGTAGACTTCAAAAAGAAGGAGTGCGAAGAATTTGACAAAACTATGCCAGGCTTGATAAAAGATTGGGTATCTCGTCCCTCCACATTCAGAGTGAACAACGAGGGTGTGTATTCGATTTCTTCGTTGGAGCCAAACTATAGGTATGTGGCGATGATGACTTGTTGGCTTTTCGAATCGGAGGATACCGCACATTTTTACGTCCAGTGGGTACCCCTCATCTTTCGGGTAGCAGAAGGTTCCTCATTCAATTGGGCAAAAATGCTCCCTGACAGTTTGTTTAACAGGATCACCGAGTACCAGGAGCAGAAGGCAGCCGGGAAATCATCCGGATTCTTCATGTCCACATATATCATGGATGCGATATGCTCCATGACGCCTTTCCCTTTAATGAATTGGGCTTGGAGTCCAACCCAAGAGAAGACTGTTCATGAGTACCACGATAAGCTGTGGGAAAATAACGTGAACAAATTTATTTATGAGATTTTTAACTGGGTGATGGTGCCCCTGCACATCACCATTTTTGGTCTTTTGCCACCCCGCATATCAGATAGCATTGTTCAGAATCTGAGCCATATCACGGAATGGTACGTGGAAGAGGAATTCTCCTATTTGAGAGTGTTTGGAGCTGCTATTCCTCCTCTGGCGATACCACTATTCATTCCCGACAAGCTAGCTTGTCGCGAGATCGCTCGACAAACAGTAATCGGCGGAGTGAGCAAAGAGCTCAAAGCGTCAGCAAAGAAGGTATGGCCGTTTTTCCCTATTCGGCTAAATTCCTACTTCTTATTAGATTTTGGACATGCTAAGGTTGAAGCTGCAGCCATAGAAAACTTAAGCTTAGTCTCTATCGAGTACAAGAAGCATGATCCTCAGGGAATTGTGAGCACTCATTTGGGGAATTGTGGATTAAAGAGGTTCGAGCATGAATGTTCACCCTCGGATGATGTTTTCTGAGGGGCGAGGTCCTATTCGGAGGTGTAATTTCGAATCAGATCCCTAGCACCCGAAGACAGGGTCTCAGTTTTAAAATTTCAGGAGCATAGGAAACAATGTATTCCCGTGGTGCTACGAGGCCTGGGACTTTCCAAAGATAAAGGAAAAGAGGCCGAAAGTTCTGAGGGGAAAACCTCTAACCCTGAAAAACATCAGGAAGGGGAGCAGGAGAAGAATCCCAAAACGGAGAAAGATCCCGAAAGGGAGAAGAGTCCTGAGCAGGAGAAGAATCCAGAACGGGAGGGAAATCCCGAAACAGGAGAGAAAACTACTGGTCCTCCCAAGGAACCTAATCTGGAGGAGGAAATAAAAGACACAGGTCCACCAGAAAGTCAGAATCCAGAGGCAGGAACGAACACCCCTGACCCCCCGAAAAAGCAAGGTCCACTCAGCACACCGGAGAAAGCTGCGAAGTAAATCGGGGAACCTATCACCTCTGTCACCCCTTTACAGTCAACACAAGGAAACATACAGGAGGGATGGATTTTCGGAGAAGAACTGAGACCTATAAGGGCAGAAGAACTCCCTCCTAATGAATTCTTCTTTGACAAAAAGAGGAAGGCAGTTGTAAAGAGGGAGTTCTCCCGGGAGGAAGGATCAACTGTCAAAAGGTTTAAAGTAATGACCGATGGGATGAACAAAAGGAAAGATGAATTTGCCACGGAGATTGCAGGGACGCTGGGAGCGTACGCGACGACAAATCAATTCTCGGTTGGGGCATTAAAGAACCAGCTCAAAGCAAAGAATCGTTTGATCAAGACCCTTGAGGCTAGAGTAGCCTCGGCAGAAGAAAGCGCTAGGAGTCAAGCAAGTGGAAAAATAGAGCTGGCCCGATTGGCCGATAAGAAAGAAATTGAAGTCCTCAAGACCAAGGTGGAACAAGCAAATTCTACAATCCGAGATGGTCGGGTACAATCGGGCCAGCAAAGGGATATGATTACACAGCTGCAGGCTCAGTTAGAGGTCGCAAAAAGCAAGGCAATTGACATCGATATCATTAAATCCCGAGCAACTGATATTTGGAGCAGGATCTCCTCTGCTCAGCAGAGTCTGCTTAACAAAGCGGGAGAGATTCGAGAAGCCTGCTTGTTAATACATCGAATCTGATTAACAAAGAAAGAAACGCAAAAGCTGCTCGGATTGCTTTTCAAGAGGCAGTTATAGCGACTAACAACAGGTTTTCAGGGCCTCCTGGGCTCACCATGGCTGAACAGACTAGGGGCAATATCTTGTTAAAGAATTGGGAACAGATTATTGCTTTAAGCAAAGAGCAGGTTCAAAAATTGACAAATTCGTTAGCAGAAGCCTGCAATGCCATGAATGGTGAGAAATTAGGAATGGAGATTGGAAGCGACACAGAGGCGCTGAGACAGATGAATACAGATCAGATTTCTCTCGACATAAAAGAGAAAAATGAGAGGAATTCAGCAGAAATCTCCGGGATGGACAGGGTAGACTCGGCTCAAATCAACAAACATTTGATTCAGCCTAGTGCACAACTCGGCGCTCTTGAACTCGTCAATGTACAAATAAATGATAAACTTCCACAGCTGGCCCGAGAGTGCTATTTTGCTGAAGCCAGTTGTCAAGCCGAGCCTTCACAGCTTGTGACCCAGTTTGTAGACAAGTGTATCATGTACACTGCATCCATGCGAGGACAAGCATCTAGCTCTTCTTGAAAATAGAATAGGTGAAATGGAGTTATTTCGTTCCCCCCAGCTGTCAATGTAAAGACTTCACAGATTATATTTCAGTTTTTAGACAAATGTATCATATGTATTAAATCTAAGCAAAAACAAGCACCTGACACCTTTTTGAAAACAGATTCGGATAGATGGAGTAATTTGACTCTTCTGAACCGAGAGGCAAATTTTGTATAAATACATCACAAAAAGAAGAGATAGAGGCTGGACTTTTTGAGGACTAACTGTAAGAGAGTTTTTTCATTAAAGGAGTTAATACAAGCAATTTGAAGATTCCCGATTCTGTCACGACTGTGTTGCAAGTTTGTTTCGTCATGTTCTTTGTTTCTTTTCATTTTTCTCTACATAATTGACGTGTATCATTGTAATTTAGTACGACCACTACTATGGTGAAAGGTTTGCAATTTTTCTTTCTGTAATTGTCTCTTGTCTTTCCTTTGCACCAGCTATTAGCGGGTGTAAGACCAATTTACGTTTACAGAATTTTATGTTTATTTACACTAGGTCAATTATGTTTATGTCAATTGCTTCTTCTGTGTATACGTGAGTTTTCCACTGACAGGAACTTCGCGTCATCTACAGCTTAATGTTTTTCCCCCATCTCACGTTATTTTCATCGGAAACAACACAGTTACAGGAAAGGGCCTTCAATTTGTACTCTTATTTCGTTTTTTTCATGCAAAGGTTTCTCTTTATTTCGTCCGAATTAAAACAAAAAATAAATTCTCTCTTTTAAAAACCATTTCCATACTTATACTGTTCCTCAAATGACTGTCCCTGCAGCAATTCAGCCAAATATTCAACCCGGGTTGGCTAATCAAATACACATCGCTTTAAATCTTTTCGACACAATTCTTAAAACTGTGACAACCCGAGAGGAATTGGAACGTTCATGGGCAGCCATCGAACAAGATATTACTACCCAGGAACAGTTGGAAGCTAGACAGGTAGAACGTAGAAACCTTCATTAGTTTCCTATACAGAAGGTAATTTATTTTCGTATACACCTTTACTTACCTTCGGATGCCTTGACACTGTACTCTAAGCCTTAGTACAGACTCAGGAACAACACATGTGATAACATGTAAATGTAAAGTCTTACCTATGGGTTCCTATGTAGAGGGAGAGTTTCACCTTGTCATGGATACAATTGTTTCCTAGCCCATTCATTTCCTTTTACTCTTAGCTTTATTTCTTTTGATATTTTTCTCTTGTGCTTCAAGGAAATAGTTGAGGGACACTGTCCTAGCTTGATGACCAAAGGTGACAGCTTTATCCACAAACATTTCATAGAAATGATAAGGTTGGCTCGTGATGAGACCCCCTTTCTCTTGGCTATGCCACCAAGAGCCACTGCCCTGGCTTGGTGACCAGATAGGTGGTAGTTTCATACCGCTACATGCCCATGGTCATGATAGACCGGTTCGTGATGATACCTCCTATCCATCAACTAGTACCTCGATTGTTTATGTTATCTTATGGGTCCCCTTTTCTTACTGAGAATATTTTCAATGCTTTCTCGATGATCCCTAGGTGAATCTTCTCGAAGGTTTCAACATTGGATTTTAACTCTTTCCATCTACTTTTACCCTCTGGGCATTTAACCCCTTCTTCGCATGAGGTAAGGTACAACCCTTCCTAGTGTAGCAAATCCTAATGCCCAAACAAGGATAGGGGAGATGAAAGGAATATAGATGGAAAGTGATAAGTATGGAGGGAATAAATGATGAATTTTCACAGATCCACCCAGTAGCAACCCATCCTAAAGGGAAATTAACTTACTAAGGCACCATGTCACCCTTCTAGGTATGAACGAGGAAAAGAGCATAATTTCCAAGCAAACATCATGAAATTGAAGAAGGATTCAATACAACATATTGAAGTGATTCAAAAATCAGAGTGACACATACCATGATACCCAAACTCATTACCTTATGGAGAAATACTCACCACTACTTCAGGACCAGGCTGGTGTGATGGATATTGTTGTTGGTGATAAGTGGACTGCACTGAAGAAAAGAGGGGCCCTCTGGGGCCGTGCTCAAGTCATCTGGCTCTCAGTACTCCATGTCTAGGACCTGTGGGCCTGGAGACGTGATCTCCTTAGCTATCCGTAGGCTAGGGGATAACATCTAGCTCCAACTTGGGGACATATGCTCATCATAGAGCGCATGAGAACCTCAACATATCTGGTATGATATGTTCTTGATAAACCTCAACAAACAATATTAGTAATCCCTAGGGTGGTGATATCACCCCTCGTCCATATATGATAAAAAAAATCTCTAGTCTAACATATGATTATGGGCATACATATATACATAATGAATCAAGAAAATATGAAAATGAAACTACAACTATGCTAACATGATATGCAAATGGTATATACAATGGATGCAAATGCCTACCTACCTCTAATTACATGTTGGTTGAATGCTAGGTGTAGTCATATAACCAGTGAAACCATCCTAGAAATACCTCATAATACCTTCCTCCATGCTTCATCATAAACCAAAACAATGACAATTCAAGCACACAAGTAACATGAGTTAGAGCATACATTGTATCATAGGAAATCGTAAAGTCTAGCTTATGGAGGCGGGAGGGAGGGACGAAATTATGCCAAGTTACACTTCTAGTAAAGTTCTCAATCCATATCAGAAAGGGACCATGAAAACTCAAAGGCTCAAAAGATTGACTCAAAGAGTCTGAAGGTTGGCTACCTTGGACGTCATCACATCCCGAGGTCTAGGAAGGGACTAGCAAGAACATAGAGGATGATTGGAATTTTTTTAGGGGAAAGATGAAAGACTGAGATACCGAAATTCTTCTTAAGGTATTCAACCTACCCTTGAATTTAAAAGAAGGCTCTGCCCTAGAAAATATTTTGGAAAAGGGACATGTTTCCCAACTGCATCCTTAGTGACATAATGAGGTAAAGTAATCGAAGGGAGATGGAAAACCTTGTCACAAGTATCATGCTTTAGGAAAGCAACATCCTTACCCTGATCAAGATTTGAGCACAATGGTGGTTGATAATCTTCTTCATAGAATAAATACAAGTGCTCAAAGGAATACTTATCAAAATCCTCAAGGTATGACCAAAAATAATCAGGAGAACATAGAACTAGGTCACCCTTGGGTGCTTGGAAAACATCTGCAACTACATCATCTCCTTGTTGCCAAATGTCAAAGTTAATAGTAACCTCATATGATAGTTGTAAAAGAAACATTTGGAAATGACCCTCAATGTCGTAAATGGGATCCCCATCATACCCAATCACATCCCATTTACGTCTCCCAACATGTATGAACTCATCAATATTATCAACCATGCCATTACCTTTATCATAACACAAAGGGCTTAAAACATCCAAGGGCTCCTCTAATCGTTCTTCACTTTCCAAATCACAAAATAAAGCATCTTCAAAATATTGGAAAGGGAAATAACTTACCGTATTCACTTCTTGTTGTGCATGAGCATTGAAGACTTGGATGAATTCATCAAATGAAAGAGCAAGCATCAGTGCTTTGTCCTCATGACTTACCCCTACATCTTTAGCTTCATAATACAAAGGGTCTAGCTTGTCCAAGGATTCCCTTTCTTCTTCACCTTTTGAATTATAGAATAGGGTATCGTCAAAAACATGAAAATGAAAGTGACTAACCTCATCCTCTTATTTTTGTGCAGGAGGAATAGGATCTTGAATGGATTCATCAGAGGGAGGATCACACATTAATACTTCATCACCATGTTTGATATCTCCAGGCTCTCTCTCTTCAACCATGTCTTCATTATCCTCAGTAGAAGCATGAGTAAATTCTTTCTCTTCCTCATGGGATTGGAAACCTTCATTAGGATCCCTCTCCTCAATCTCTTGTTGGTCAATGACTTGTTCCCTTATTTCGTGGTATTTACTAACAAATATGTCAAGGGAAACTAATCTCTCCAGACTAAGAGTATCCGGGGTATCTTTGGGGTCATCAACTTTGATTTCTGGAGTAAAGAGGTGTTCTCCCTTGAAAAAGGATATATTTTCCTCGATTTGTATAGCCATGTGATAAGATTCTTGGATTGTTCTTGGCCCTTTTTCATCGAGGAGAAAACCTAATTGCACTAAGAGTGGATTGGTATAGAGGTAAACGAGGTACTTGTCTTCAGGACGATGGATTCTAGGAATTTGTTGTAGCAAATTCTCAAACCTAGTATGGAATTCCTTGACAGTCTCATTCTTAGTTTGTTTCATGTACTTGAGAATTTTTATTAGCATGTGGATATATTATAATTTAATACCCCATTTCTCGAGAAAGGTTTCTTCTAAGTGGTCCATAGATTTTATTATAGCATTAGGGAGATCATCATACCATTTCCTAGCATTGCCATGAAGAGTGGCAGAGAAAAGTTTCATTGCCAAATATTCAGCATCATCACTGATAGGGTGGATTTGAAAGAAAGAAAAAAAATTATCCATGTGATCTTTGACCCTAACCCCATCATTACTAGTGAATATGGGGAGAAAAATTTCATACCTCAGAGGCATTTGTGGAGGTTAACCCACAATTTCACTCATATCTAAGGGTTTAAAATTACCTGGGTCCCATTAAGAAGCCATGGTTGGCTTTGTCATTAGTGGAATCGCCAAATAATCCTTCTAGGGATCATCAAAGGGAAAAGAGGGAATCACCCTCAGTGGAGTGGCCAGGTAATGTTTGTGAAGTAAAGGATTTGGATAAAGGCTTACCGAAAAAGTATCGTTCGAGGAAAAGTGACTCGATGTTCCTCAGAAATGATGCCAAAAATGTTATCACACAATCTATACTTTCCCAAAGCCTAAATGCAACTAGGATTAGATTGACATAACACGAAGGTAACTCTATCACTGTCACCCTAATAGGGTACCTCTTTCTCTTGAGGAGAAGGAAAACCTCACTCCAAGGGAGACATCCTAGGACCTAGTTGGTTGAGGAAAGGGAAAAGGTAAGGCTAACCACCCCCCTCTCTAGGTCACTCAAAACAAACTTAAGTCTTGTTGGATGAAGCAAAGGAGAATAAAGTGTACCTTCCGCTTACCAATACAACAACAAAAGTTATGGCAACAACAAGTGATGATGAATGCTTCAACAAGACTTCTAGTTTATAAAGATGACTACTACCAATCAATGTATGGAGCAAGTGATAAATATATAAAAACAATGATAAATTAATGACAACTGTAATAACATCCAAAAAATGCACTTGAATATACAATATAACAAGATATTGTGAAGTCCTTAAATGATAACACTTGTCTCATACAATTTCTAGAAATATGGAAATCAGAAAATAAACTCTAACGGGTTGTCAATGATAACTGTAGAAACAAAAAAAAATAATGTAATGAAAACAGTAGTAAAATCTTCAGAAAAGTATTTAGAAAGGCAATTTTATGCACACTTTAGTCTTGGTTGATTGTACCTTGCCTTATACAATTTCTGTAATTTTTTAAGTGGTCAAACAAGTTTGTATAGGCTACAAACTTATGGTTGTAGCAGTGATTGTACTAGCAACAACTTAGTGGTTAGTATTCCTAGACTAGGTTAGCAAGTTAGTTTAGGTTAGTAGGGTATCAAGTAGAGAGATTGAGCTTGAAGTTTGATGATTCTTGTAAAGAAACAAGGGTTGAAGACTAGTGCCTTAGAGTCAATGTGGGTGGCTCCTTTTAAGGCTGCAAATTAATCATGATACATAAAAGTCTAAGAGGAAAAAAGTTTAGGAGGAGTAGCAACTTATGTCCTCCTAGATTTTGACCTTAAGAGACAAAGTGCTAGGGTGTAGGCACTTCTAGGCCCTATTTCCTTACTCTCCTTATCCTTTCTATGGAGTAGAACTTATGCAACAATAACCAAATGCAAACCTCTAGAATGCTATAAATTTAGGGCTCCAGAGTTTCACAAGTTACTAGATCAATTTAGTGAAAGCTTGGCAAATAAAAAGTAAGAAAGTAGCAACTTAAGTTTCTTACTTCAAGCATTGAATACACCATACAATTTCATAATATTGTATGAGAAAATAAAACCATACCTTAAACCATTCAATAGATGACAAAATGCAGATTCTACTTACTTGCACCAAGAATAATCATGAGTATACCATGCAAGATCACGATAAAACTCCAAAAATTGATCCAAATTGCAAATACAAGCCTTACACAATAGTGGTGCCTCACAATTTCAGCCAACAACCCTAATAGGGTGTAAATTTCAGACCTCTTGTCTCGAAGGACAAGTTATGATGAAAATGAATGTCACTTTCTACTTATTTATACAAAATTTAACCTAAAATTAATTTCAGTTCATAATTACTGGGCCGACCTGGCCAGTTTTTTACACAAATTAAATATGGACAAAATAAAATTAATTTACATCTAAGAATCACTCCATAGGTGGTGTCATGCCCCTCTAGGGTGAAGTTGAGCCCCCAGTATGGAACACTGGGAAGGGAAGGTGAAACATTGGGCGTCCAAAGGCCTGAAGCCCTGCCACATGTGTCAATGCCTCATAAATGTCGTCCAAGATAAAAAGACCAGTTTCAGATGATGTCTAGGGTATCCATGGTGACGTTCATGGCCCTCAAGGGATAATGTCCATGTGGGAGGAGCAAGATCCCCTGGGTATAGTTATACCAAGGTGCCTCCAAAGGCAACGTCCTTCTTTCTTCTGGTGCAAGTTTTCAATCCCTGTCATGCCCCTTGGCTGGGCTCTCAGCATCCATCGGTGGGCTTTGATACCTATGAAGGTCTGATCTAATCATTCCCTCATCTACACATGTCCACTAAGAAAGGTCTTGCAACAACAACAAGTACACCCTCCATGGGTTCATAAGTCACAAGTATCATAGCATGTAAATCACATCGAATAATTAAAGTACCCAAACATGTGCATCAAATCCCTCTTAACCCAAATAAATGCTCAAAGACGTTATGCAATTTGACAAGTTAGGTTTGGAGAAGGTCTCAGGGTGTCCCATTGGGCTAACCTCTCTTAATTTTTTGCGCGTTTCCCAGGTGGGATCTAGTCCAAGTCATGTAAGTGTATGAGGTGGCATGGGGTAAATTTTTGGGCATAGGGTGCATGTGATAACAGGGAAATGTAAAGTCTTACCTGTGGGTGCCTTTATAGAGGGCGAGTTGCACCTTGTCATGAATGCAATTGTTTCCTAGCCCATTCATTTCCTTTTACTCTTAGATTTATTTCGTTTGATCTTTTGTTCTTGTGCTTCAAGAAAATATCTGAGGGCCACTATCCTGGCTTGATGACCAGAGGTGACAACGTTATCCAGAAACATTTCACAGAAATGAGAAGGTTAACTCATGAAGAGACCCCCTTTTATCTCTTGGCTATCCCACCAAGAACCACTATCATGGCTTGGTGACCAAATAGGTGGTAGTGTCATACCGCTACATGCCCATGGTCATAATAAATCGGCTCGTGATGAGACATCTTATCCATCAACTAGTACCTCGAGTGTTTATGCTATCTTATGGGTCCCCTTTTCTTACTGAGAATATTTTCACTGTCTTATCTGGGATCCTTGGGTGAAGCATCTCGAAGGTTTCAACATTGGATTTTAACTCTTTCTAGCTACTTTTACCCTATGGGCCTTTAACCCCTTCTTCCCATGTGGTAAGGTACAACCTTCCTAGTGTAGCCAATCCCAATGCCCAAACAAGGATAGGGGAGATGAAAGGAACAAAGATGGAAAGTGATAAGTATGGAGGGAAAGGATGATGAATTTTCACAGATTCACTTAGTAGCAACCCATCCTAAAGGGAAATCAACTTACTAGGGTACCATGTCACCCTTCTAGGTATGAACGAGGCAAAGAGCATAATGTCCAAGGAAACATCATGAAATTGAATAAGGATTCAATACAACATATTCAAGTGCTTCAAAAATCAGAGTGATACATACCATGATACCCAGACTCATTACCTCATGGAGCAAGACTCACCGCTACTTCTGGACCAGGTTGGTGTCATGGATACTATTGTTGGTGATAAGTGTATTGCACTGAAGAAAAGAGGGGCCCTCCGGGACCATGCTCAAGTCATTTGGCTATCAGTACTCCATGTTTAGGACTCGTGGGCATCGAGACATGATATCCTTAGTTATCCCTAGGCTAGGGGATAACAAGTTGGAGAGCCAGATGCTAAAAATGTCCAGTGAACCATCATTTTAATATGTAATCACATGCAAATATTAATTAAAACACATCACTGCGGTAGACTAACCATGTAAAAAAGTAGGAGGGACTAAACTCCACTAAATAGGGAAAGGACGATAAAGTTAAGGATAAGGGGCTAAGTGAAGGGGGCTTAAACCCAAAGCAATAATATATTAATATTAATTAAAGTATAAAGTATGGATATTTATTTTATCCTAAGTTCTAAAGATGGGACAGGTGGGTCCAAGATGGTTCTCAACAGGACAAGTGTCAAGTTGGGAACATGAATACATAAAGTTTAGACTTAGTTCATTTTGGCGATCATCCCTTCACTCATTCAACTATCCTCTGTAACTTCCTGTTACTATCACTGTAATTGTACCCCGGTTAGTTGGGAGCTGGACTGAAGAAGCGGGTTGTCAGGCCGGTAGGATATTGAAGAGGTGGGTTGTTATGCCCATGGGAATTCTCTCCAGGTGAGAGAATTGTTGGGAATTGATTCCCGAAAGTGCCAAACTGCAGCTACAGGGATCTGAGAGTTCCTGTCTGGCCTATTGTTGAAGCCCTGGAAAGGAAGTGGGGAAACTAAGGGACTATTGAGAAAAGAAGGGGCACACTTCCTGGGGTGGGACAAACATGTGGGGAATGAGGGACTGTAGGTTGTTATTTTGAGTTAGCACCTGTGACTGAGATTTTTTGTTGTCTAAGATGCCTTATATGGGATAGGAATCCTTTACCCAGGTGGAGTTTAGTCCCATCTCGGGGGTGACCCACTGCTGAGAGTTATGAGCCATGTGGTCTAAGGCTGGGAGGAATGTGGAAGTTCTGCATGTAGTTGGTGTTATTTTAATCAAAGATAAGTGTAAATTGTGTGTTATTTCATATGTTGCGTTAATATTTATGCATTTTTTTCATGGGATTTTTCCTGTGTATGTTGCATGCGTATTTTCTGTTATTATTTTGTATGAATATGTGCATTTGCAGAGTATTTTTATAATGTAAATTTCTATCAGAGTTCAAAATTTTAAGTGGCATAGCCCAACAGGTGGTTGGCGATGCTACAATGTGGTATCAAACCTGATAAAGAGACGATTTGTGCGTGACTTGAACTAGCTTTGGTGGCTAGGTATGTTACAATGTGGTTTCAAAGCTCCAATTTTCAACACTGAGCCTAGATGGGCCAATTAGTGGAATGTAGAAGTGAAATTTATAGACTATGCAGGCAAACTGTTTGACGAAATGTTGGAAAAAGGATGTATGAAATCCGTTGTTGAAATTAAGGAAGTAAGATTGAGAGAAATTTCAAGGTTAATGTGAAGAATTGAGCCCTTTGGAGATTTTGAAAATAAACAAATTGGAAAAATTTGGGTATTTTTTCATACGATGACGTCGTCATGGCGTTGAGGCCACGTGTCAGTTGACGGGGTAGAAGAAAGATGGGAGCTTCCATGATGGCAGGTACATATTGGATGTGATTACAATTGGCAGGTGATGTGGAGCCATGTGGTAGACCAACTGTCGGTGCCACGAAACTGCGGTAAGATCTTGGGAAATTGTTTACGAGTTTATGAGTCTGTGAGTCCGAAGAAGTGGAAAAATGACTAAGTGCTGAGACTTTTCAGAAAGACTTATGAAAGAAAGGTTACAAGATTGTGAGTCTGCGAGTCCGAAGAATAGAAAAATGGCTAAGTGTTGGGACTTATTATGAGTCAGCGAGTTTGCGAGTCCGAAGAAGTGGAAAAATGACTAAGTGTTTAAACTTTTCATATGGACTTATGAAAGTAAGGTTATAAGATTGTGAGTCCGTGAGTCCGCGAAGAAGGAAAAATGGCTAAGTGTTGGGACTTATTATGATCCTGTGATTCCGTGAGTCTGAAAAGATGGAAAAATGACTAAGCGTTGGGATTTCTCGGATAGACTTACACAATATTATGAGTCTGCAAGGATGGAAAAATGGCTAAGTGTTGGGACTTATTATGAGTCTATGAGTCCGCGAGTCCGAAAAGATGGAAAACTGACTAAGCGTTTGGATTTCTTGGACAAAATTACACAAGATTATGAGTCTGCAAGTCCACGAGTTCACGAAGATGGAAAAAATGGATAAGTGTTGATGGCAGGTTCATGGAAGGGTCTTGGACTGAAGAGTCTAAATAACCAACCAAAAAATTGATATGGGAAATTAATTTCATGAGGAATCGGAAGAAATGATTCTTATGCATTATTGGAACATAATTGTGCATAATTTTCATGAATATGTTAAATTATTTAGTCTAACAAATCTTGTTTCCTGCACATTTTTGCATAGTTAACATAATTTAGACCAAAACAGGATCAACATAGAGATAAAAAAAATGGAAGATACACATAGAACTTACAACCATGAAGAGGAAGTCAGGGGGTTGTATGCAAGTTTGAGTAATGAAGGTACATATGCAAATGGACAGGGAGTAGGAAATGAGGAAAGCATGAACTTAGTAAAAACCATAAAAATTATGCAAAAGGATGTCCATAGTTATAAAGTTGATAATGAGAGGCTTATGAGAGCCAAGGAGCAACAAGAAGGATTTAACCTCAAATTAATGTAGAGCTTCGACAAAATAGAGAAGAAGATGGATAAGGAGACCAAGTCAAGAAAATATGGGAGTCACAGACCTAATGATTATAGGAGAAGAACAAGAAGTGTTGGAAGGCATCATGAGCACTCGCCAAGGCATTCAACCAGGAGAGCACATAGTAGTTCAAGTCCATCCCCTGTCAGGGAGCATAAGAAGAAGTTCAAGGTGGATGAGCTACAAGCGGAAATGAACAAAATCAAGCCTCCTACATTTGATGGCGAGCATAAGAAGGATGACGAGGAAGAGACATGGATGCTAGGAATGGGGAAGTATTTTCAATTGCATAATTACTCTTCACGCGCAGAAGGAAGAATTTCCATCTATCAGCTCGAGGGAAAAGCATCAATGTGGTGGGACCAATTTGTGTAGGTGAAACACATTGATGAGAAGAAGGTTACTTGGAGGGAATTCAATAGGTATTTTCAAAAGAAATACTTGACTAAGCGATACTATGACAAGAAAATGAAGGAGTTATTTGAACTCAAGCTTGGGAGTATGACCATAAATGAATATGAAAGGACATTTTTAGAGTTGCTTAAGTATGTTTCTTTCATCAAGGATAAGTCGGTTAAGATTCAGAGGTATTTGAGTGGGTTTCCATCATTTATCAGTGGCAAAATACAATATGATGATCCCAAAACATTGGAGGAAACCATAAGGCGAGCTAAATGCCTTTATGATTAGCATAAAGGAAGACCAACTTTCCAAAAGCCTCAGAAGAAAAGAAGACAAGTAATATGGAACAAAGGAAGAAGGAGACCAAGTCACCATTCTTCATAAATAATTCTTAGGGACAACCAACTTCTAAAGAGCCTAGAATGACCAAGATATTGGAGAAAATACCAATGCAACCACCTATTCAATGTTGGGGTTGTGGAGGAGTTCATATGTATAGATATTTCCCTCACAGAGGTGAAAAAGTGAGGATTGTTCACAATGTACAACAAGATGATATAGTGGAAGACATGGGAAAAAATGTACCTAGGATCTACGTGGCCCTGGACAACAAGCAAGTTGAGTTTCAGTCACATATGATTGAAGTGGAAGGTAAGATCAACAACCAATCCATTGCTATTTTAATTGATTCACGAGCTAGTCATAGTTATATACATCCTAAGATGGTGGAAAGATTTCATTTTCCAATAAACAAGCTTGGGAAATCTTGGTTGGTACAACTGGCTACCGTAGCTAAAATAAAAATTAATGAAATGGTTAAGGCATGTCCAATGGACATGAATAGACTAAGCACCAGGGAAGATTTGAACATCGTACCTTTAGGTTCCTATGATTTCCTAATTGGTATGGATTGGTTGGACCAACACTATGATGTCCTAGACTGTTATAATAAGGCATTTACTTGCTTGGATGAGGAAGGGAACTTAAGGACGGTATGGGGAATTCCCAGGGAAGTAACCATCAGAGAAGTTTCAGCTTTGTAGTTGAAGAAAAGTTACAGGAAAGGGTGTCAAATATTTCCAACACATATGGAAGAGACACCTAAAGAGAAGTTGCCAAATATTGAAAATTATGCAGTCCTAAAGGAGTTTGAAGACATGTTTAAAGAAATACCAGGATTACCCCCTAAAAGAAATATTGATTTCTCCATCAATCTGATGCCTGGAGCAACCCCAATATCCAAGACCCCTTACAAGATGAGTACACCAGAACTGAAGAGATTGCAAATGAAACTTGAAGAGCTTCTGAAGAAGGGGTATATACGCCCAAGTGTGTCACCTTGGGACGCCCCATTATTATTTGTGAAGAAAAAGGATGGAACATTGAGACTTTGCATCGACTTCAAGAAGTTGAACAAGGTAATTGTGTATAACACATACTCTTTTCCAAGGATAGATGACCTCTTTGATCAACTCAAATATGAAAAAATATTCTCCAATATTGATCTCAGGTCAGGCTATGATCAAGTAAGAATTAGAGAAGAAGACATCAACAAGATTTTTTTAAAACAAGGTATGGCCATTATGAGTTCACAATGGTACCATTTGGTTTATCAAATGCACCAGTTGTCTTCATGTGTTTAATGAATGACATTTTCATGGATTACTTAGATACGTTTGTCATTGTCTTCTTGGATGAAATTCTTATATATTCTAAGTCTGAAGAAGAGCATGAGCAACACTTGAGGATGGTATTATAGGTGTTGAGGGAGCATCAATTGTATGCCAAATTGAGCAAGTGTTCATTCTATCATAAGAAAAATCATTATTTGGGCCATATCATTTCAGAGGAAGGGATAACAGTGGATCCATAAAAGATAAGGACCATTGAAGGATGACCAACACCAAGAAATGTCTAAGAGGTGAGGTCATTCATGGGCCTTGCAGGTTACTATAGGTGATTTATTGAAGTATTCTCAAAGATTGCACACCTAATCACTTCGTTGTAGAAGAAGGGTGTGAAGTTTGAATGGACACATGATTGTGAAAGAAGTTTCCAAAACTTGAAGCATTTATGAACAAGTGCTCCAATACTAAGGATTTTTTTATCTAGGTGAAGACTTCATTGTATGCATTGATGCATGTAAAGAAGGGCTTGGTGGAGTCCTTAGTCAGAATGGGTATGTGGTGTGCTATGAATCAATGAAGTTAAAGGAGGATGAAAGACACTATGTTACTCATGATTTGGAATTGGAAGCCATAGTGCATGCATTGAAGATGTGGAGGCACTACCTCATGGGAAAAATATTTGAGTTGAGGACAAACCATAATGGTCTGAAATATTTATTTGGACAACCAACTCTAAATGTCAGGAAAAACAGGTGGTTAGAATTCCTCAAGGGATATGACTTTGATATAAAGCATATCAAAGGTAAAGAGAACAAGGTGGTTGATGCACTTAGTAGGAGGGTGCATGAGATGCATGCTACAACCATTGGCATGTACCAATCAAATTTAAAAGAAATAATTTTAGAAGTTGCAAAATCAAATCATAAGTACATGGAGGTAAGGGAAAAACTTCAACAAGGTAATTTACAACAGAAAATTGAAGACTATAAGCTAGAAAATGATAAAATTCACATTTACAGGGGCATAATTTATGTGCCAAATTCCCATGAATTGAAAAATATGATATTGAGATAAATGCATGATGTACCTTATGTTGGGCACCCAAGTTATAAGAAAATTATTGCATCTGTCAAGAGACAATATTATTGGTCAGACATGAAGAAAGAAGTAGTTGATTTTATTGCTAGGTGTTTGGAATGTCAAAAGGTCAAGGATGAGCATAGACACCCTGCTGGTTTGCTACAACCATTTCCCATTCTTGAGTGGCAACGAGAAGTTGTAAAAATAGATTTCATCAGAAAACTACCCAGAACAAACAAGCAACATGATTCTATCATGGTAGTGGTGGATAAGCTCACTAAAGTTGACCATTTTATTCCAGTAAATATCACTCACAAGGAAACCAACATTGTTGATATTTATATAGAGAAATTGCTTGACTACATGGTATACCCAAGATAATTGCGTTTGACAAAGATCCAAAATTTACATCAAATTTTTGGAAAGGGTTATTTAAGGGATTTGGAAAAAATCTGAATTGTAACATCCCCATTGTAATACCTAGTTTGATTAATGCTTATGTGAATATAATGTGTGGCTATAGCCAAGTGATGTAATATGTAAATTGTATTTCAATGTTTTAATAATAAAATGTGATGCCAGCTGCTAAGAGGACATGGAAAAGAGATGGGGATGAATTAATCCACAAGAGATGGGAGTGTCTAGGATAATCGCAAAGAGGGGTCCAAGAGGGTAATTACCCAAGTTTATGGATTTAAATCATTTTCCTAAATCTGCTATTGTATATGAACCTTCTCATTTTTTATTGAGTGTTTCCAAAGCCAAACATTGAATACATGTAAGAGGGTTGGTGTGAGTGGTCACATCCCGAAGTTATTGGGCACATGGGAGTTGAGTACAATCAGCTTGGGGAAGAGTGTGAGTCAAGAAAGGAAAGAAAAAGAGAGGAATTTTGTATGGGTTGAGACAAAGAGAACAAAAGTTCGAGCAATTTGGGAAGTTAGTCAGGTTTAGGCATGGAAAGAGAGTTTGAAGTGGGTGCGGCCATAGGAGGGAAAAATATGGAGCGTAATTGGAGTGAATTGGAGCTGGAGAATTGAAGAGCCCGGTTGTCAGGGTGGAAGAGTGAAATCTTGCATGAGTTGCACTGAAACAACAAGTGTTTTTGTTGGTTTGCTAATAGTTTTCCTAGTAGTAGTTTCCCTTGAGTTCTCGGCTGAGAGATTCCTAGCTACCTGTGCCAGAGAGACCCTGATAAATGAATGACACATTACTTGGGTTATCCTTGATAAACAGATGGTACATACCTTGGGTTAAACCTGATAAAAGAATGGTTCATCCCTTGGGTTATCCTTGATAAACAGATGGTACATCCCCTGGGTTATCCCTGACAAACGAATGGTGCATTCCTTAGGTTGGGCGGGTCAAGAGGAAGAGAGTTGGTGGAAAATTAGGGATAGTTGTAGGAGAATATTAGTTGGGTTGAGAGATTTATGAGCTATGAGTGGACTGTGAGAGACCACCCTCTTTTGTGGATTTATAGCCTCATCTTGGGGGTGACTAGATGTTGAGATTTGGAATAGTCAGCCTACGATTGGGTGGAACGTCCATCCCAAGCAGCTAGTTGCACGATTCTTGTTTAAGATAAGTGTTTTATCTTGTACTAATTTATTTACATTTGTTATTGTTGTGCATGAAATCTGCGTGAATGATAATGACTTATATGCTATTATAATGAGCGGTTTAGTTGTATCTCATGTTGATTATTAGCATGCTTCATATGCATAAGTTTTATGGTTATTACCGTAGCTAAATCTGTTATAAATTGTAGTTGTAGACTATGGGAAAATGAATAACAACAAAAGAATGGATTTAATTAGCAGAAGTTTCATGTTATGTGTATTCCACACGTATCGTTTCTTAGCTAGAGGCTAGGTACGTTACTAAAATGGTATCAGAGCTGATAAAGATAATTTTTTTGCGTGACGTGACCCAACTTTGGTGGCTAGGTACATTACAAAGTGGTATCAGAGCCCAGTTTCTCAACACTGACCCTGCATGGGTCATTTAGTAGAGTGCAGAAGTGAAATTACAGAGTTGGAAAGCGATCTGTCTGACAAAGGGAGATTTTTTTTGCAAATAGTTTGACAAAATGTTTACGGTGTTATGTGGTGAAATTGGATGAAATTGAGCAAAAGCCCCAAGTTTCTACAACTAAATAATGGCAATTTCGAAGTGAAAGAGTCAAATTGGAAAAGTAGCAAACAAATGTTTATGTATAGGCCTTGATTTGTTTGTATTAAGATTAGTCGTAGAGCTCTATTGATGACCCAAGAAGGAATTTCATTTTTTGGCGAATTTGAGCATTTTTGGAATTTTTGAAAATAGGCGAAATTGAAAAAAAAAATCGATATTTTTTCGTATATTGATGTCAACATGACGTGGGGGGGCGTGTGTCATCTGACATGGCGACATGTGACATGTACTTCCATGGTGGTAGGTACATTAAGGTAGGGAGTTAGAAAAATTTCTAAGTTTTGGACTTATTATGAGTCTGTCTGTCCGCAAGTCCACGAGTTCGCGAGTCCGCAAGGGTAAAAATGGCTAAGTGTTGGAGTTATTATGAGTCCGCAAGTCTGCGAGTCCGCAAATATAGAAAAATGGATAAGTGTTGGGACTTATTATAAGTCTGTGATTTTGTGAGTTCGTAAAGGTAGAAATGACTAAATGTTGGGACTTATTATGAGTAGTTAGTCTGTGAGTCCAAAAAGTTAGAAAAATGGCTAAGTGTTGGACTTATTGTGAGGCCATGAAGAAGTGGAAGAATGGTTAAGTGTTGAGACTTTTCGGACAGACTTATGAAAGGAATAATTATGATTTCGTGATTCCGTGAGTCCACGAGTCCGAATCGATGGAAAAATAATCTAAGTGTTGAGACTTTTTAGATGAACTTATGAAAGGAAGAATTATGCTTTCATGAGTCTGCAAGTCTGTGAGTTCGTGAGTCTGAATAGATGGAAAAATAATCTAAGTGTTGAGACTTTTTGGGTGGACTTATGAAAGGAATAATTATTCTTTCATGAGTTTGCAAGTCCGTGATTCCATGAGTCTGTGAGTCCGAATAGATGTAAAAGTACATGATGTCACATGTAGAAAAGATTGGAATTGTTAGGCAAGGACAACTTCCAATAGTTAACAACCTCGAATAGAGATAAATGCAAGAAGGTCGTTGATAAAAGAAGACTATGAAAGGGAATTTATAAGTCTCGAGGAAGAACCAATGAAGAGGTAATATCAGAGAAGGTGCTGATAGGCAGAACAAGTATAAATATTTCGTACCCATGTGACATGAGAGCTAAAATGGATTTGGGTAATAATCCCTTCTAAAATAGTCTATGTTTTGATGGTATGCATGTGATATTAATGGTTGTTGTATGTCATTGATACCCAAGTAGGGTATGATTCAAGAAGAAGAACCTTCATTATGGGGGTGTGAACCTCTGACAACCGGGGACAATTGGAATCCTTGGAAAAATGCATGAATAAATATATGTCATGAATACATTTCCCAATCAAGGAGTGATTGGGAACAAAAGTTCTCAAAAGTAACATGATGATGTAATGCATTGAGGAGATGCATGTGATAATATATTGGGTATATATATGACTTCCCATTATGGAAGAAGTATCTTCCAGTTCTCTACAAAATTGTAGAATGGTAAAGAGAGAAATTTGGGTGACCATGAATATTGGTACCTTGGTTATTGGTGAGGATGAATGATTAGATGCATTCATATGGAACTATGATTCCAGGTTGTATTATGCTTATTTGAGCAGATGATGAATCTAAAGCAGAAAATATAATTATGTTGTA
This sequence comes from Picea engelmannii, assembly GCA_009831015.1. Lineage (NCBI taxonomy): Eukaryota > Viridiplantae > Streptophyta > Pinopsida > Pinales > Pinaceae > Picea > Picea engelmannii. Next base: position 73,441 of record ML822925.1, read on the forward strand.
ATGATGAATGTGGACAGAGAAATTCATGTGGTAAGAGGTTGGTTGAGTCCCAACATGCCATGGAAAGTGTGCCTATCATGAAAGGTAATAATCCAAAAATCAATGCAAGGATGCATTTTGTGAAAATGTATCCATGGGCATTGACACTTTGAATTAAGCTTCAATTAATATTTGAATCACATGTGATTGGGCCTAATATGCTGAAATGAAGCATGAGTAATGAATGATATTTCCTTGAACAAATGAATCTGATGAAATTGTTAGATTGCACAAGTCAAGAATTGTTTGTGATGTCATTGATATGTGCAAAAGAATATATTTATTTGCATGAGGAACTAACAGTTTGTTTGGCTGAGTGAAGAATGAATTGCAGGAAGGAGGGGTCTTGGATATGGTTGTGGTGTAAGCCCATGAGGAAGACCAATGCTTACTGATTATGAAAGAGATAAACTACCATGAGAAATAAATATCATGCTTGCGGGATCTGGTTCCTATATGGAAAAGATATGAAAATATATATGTGAAACTTGAAATCTTTGGGTGACAGATTTGAAGGAATTTTGATTAAAATAGTGAAAGCATCTCATGAATTTTTGTATGTATGTGATATAGGTGAGAGGAAAAATATCTATCCGGGGAGGATAGATGATGGTTGTCTGATCCAGATTTTATGAGCATAACGAAATGAATACAGATTATTAACACGTGTTTAACACAAAATAATAGAGATATAGTAAAATTGGTTTTCTATTAATAAAGAAATAAGCTGGAAACTGTAAATTACAACAGAAACAAGCTTGCTGGAATGGTAGTGGCTTATCTCTGAGAAGAGATGTGACGACTGCGCTCATTCGCAAGAAGATGAATACAATGAGGCTCTAAAGGCCTTTTTACAGTAACAAGGAATGTCAAAAACACTAGACATCCAAAAACCTAACCCTAGGAGATGAAGCGCCAAAAGTCATGTGGGCCTCGTTTGGGTAAGTTAGTACATCAACTTCTCGGGGTCGTAACTTTTGCATACGATCTTCGTTTTAGGCGTATGATAGCCCGTTGGAAAGGTATCATCGAGGAGATTCATTTTAGATGCAATATCGAACGAAATTTTATATTTCAAACCTGTTTTTCCCAAAAAACATCGTTTAGGGCCTCAAAAAGGCTCCGGAAGTGAAAACTGCTAAAAATAGTAAATTACCAAAATTGCCAGAAAACTATTTTGAGCCAGTTGGAAAAGGTGCGTGGCCATTGATATCCATCTGGATCAATCCTCCCTCCTTAGGAAGCAATGGTATCCATTGCGTTGAGGTCCCTCATCAGATGAGGAAATTTCTGCTGAATTTGGCCCCGGGTGAGCCACTTGCCTTGGTGCAGGAGCTACCTTGCTTTGAGGACTCGATAAAGCTGGACCCTTTGTTGTCGAGTGCCCTTGATTTGTGTGTCCACAATCTGATCATTGGATGTCTATTGTATGTAGTCGGGGTTGAGCTCTGTTGGTGTCATTTTTTTTTCTACTTCTGAGGTGTCCAATAATGGTGCAAAATAAGGGCGAAGGAGATCCACGTTGAACACTAGGTGCAGGACAAGGAAAGGAGGAATGTTGAGCTCAAAAGAATTATCCCCCATGGCCTTGGTGACAGTGTACGACCCATAACGGAGTGGGCGAAACTTCCGATGGGGTCCTGTAAGGCGTTCTTTCTGCAAGTGCAACCAAACTTTGTCGCCCACCTGAAACTTATGTGGCACCCGATGTTGATCATGGCATATTGTACTTGTCATTGGACTTCTGTAGGATATCCTAAACCTATTGGAGGATGTGTTGGATCTTCTCAATGAACTGGGTGGCTTTGTCAGCTTCAGTTGGAGCAGGAGATGATTCAGTCGAGGTGAACACAAGGGGAAGTGAAACATCTATGGGACCCAATGGTTGGAATCCCAACCCCACCTGAAAGGGGATGTGGCCGGTTGAGCTATGCCGGGCTTGGTTGTAGCTATAATGGACATAGGGAAGGCTCTCATCCCATGTGCATGGGTTCTTTGAATTATACATGCGAAGGATATGCACAATCATTCGATTTACAACCTCGGTTTGGCCATCTGTTCGGGGATGGAAGGCCGTGGATTTGGTGAGCTTGGTGTCTAGCAATGACCAGAGGCTCGACCAAAATGTGATGAGAATTTGACTATCTCGATATGAGACAATGGTTTGTGGGATTCCAAAATGTACCCAGACTCGTTCAAAGAAGATCTTGGCAGTGGCCTCTGCTGTGATGCTCTTCTTGTAGGCAACCAGAATCACCATCTTAGAAAAGTGATCAACAACCATAAAAACATAGCCATTTCCCTGCTTGGTGGATGGGAGGCCCGACATGTAGTCCATTGAGATGGATTCCCATGGCTTGTCAGGAGTAGGAAGAGGGGTGTACAAGCCTTGTTTCTTAGTGGTTGGTTTGGCAATAATGCAGGTAGTGTAGGACCTGATATACTTGTTGACCTCCTGTCGAAGTTTCGACCAATATAAATGTTTATGTAGCATCGCCACTGTCTTTTTGACACCGAAGTGTCCTGCCACCTGACTGTAGTGGGATTCCTATATCATCTTCACTCGCTTGCTTGATGGAACACATATATGGCCCAGACGACACAACAACCCATCCTGAAGATGGAAATTATCGACAACTACATTTTCACCCAACATTTGGTAGGTGGTGGTGAAGTCAGGGTTTGTCTCATAGAGTGGGGGCCATCCAAAGGTCTCATGTCCACAAGATTCTAGCACCATGGTGAGTGCCACGACTGGCGGTTTGCTGAGGCAATCAACGACGCGATTGGTGCTTCCTGTTTTATACTTGATGTTGAGGTGGAATTTTTGCAAGTATGTGGACCACTTTTGATGGCGGTCATTCTGTAATTTTCCCTGTGTCTGCATGAACTGCAGTGGCTTATGATCAGTGTGGATGACTATCTCCTTCCCAAGAATGTAATGTCTCCACTGATGGCAGGCTTGCATAATGGAGTACATTTCTTTGTTGTAAGTAGGGTACTTACAGACAATATTTGACAGTGTCTCACTATGATAGGCCACGGGGTGGCCGTGTTGAGTGAGAACGACGCCCACAACATATTTTGAAGCATCTGTCTCGATCTTAAAGGGATGTTGCAGGTCTGGTAGTGAAAGTACTGGGGCTGAGCACAAGCACTGCTTCAAATCATCGAACGCTTGTTATTGGGATCGGCCCCACGTAAATTTTTCCTTACCACCACCCCTGTTTATTTGGCTGAGGGCCCATGCAATATGGGAGAATCCTAGCACGAACCTATGATAGAAATTGGCAAGGCCCAAGAAGATTTGAAGCTCAGTGAGTGTGGTTGGGGCTGGCCAATCACAGATGACTTGGATCTTGGTTGGAAGGAGCATTTTTCAAATTTGGCGTATAGCTTGTGCTACCGCAAGGTGTGCAGAACCCGTTGAATATGATACAAGTGTTCGGCCCAAGTCTTGTTGTAAATTAGAATGTCATCCAGATATACCACTACCAAAGTATTGGTGAATGGTCGCAGGATATCGTCCATTATCCTCATGAAAGTGGCTGGAGCATTTGTCAAACCAAAGGGTATGACCAACCATTAAAAAAGGCCTTCCTTTGACTTGAAGGCAGTTTTCCATACATATGTCTGTTTTATTGGGACCTGGTGGTAGCTAGACTTTAGATCAATCTTACTGAAGTATTTGTCCCCCGTGAGTTGATCAAGGAGGTCGTTGATTCAGGGAATCGGGTACCAGTTTCTGACTGTGATTTTATTCAGATCTCGGTAATCAATACAGAGTCGCCAGGTTCCATCTTTCTTTTGTACCAACACGATTGGGCTCCCATAAGGTGATGGCATGGGACAGATGTGCCCCTTGTGGAGAAGTTCTTGGATTTGTCACTTGATCTCCTCATTCTCTAACAAAGAGTGACGATAGACTGACCCATTGTGTAGCGGTGAGCCAAGGGTCATATCGATGGGGTACTTGACTTGGAAGTGCAGAGGTACCCCTGTAGGTGAGGAGAAGATATCTGAGTATTCTTCCACGACCTTATCTACTTTCTTCTGCTATGTGGAGAGGTCGGACGCAGAGACCCTAGATGTGGTTGTGATCTTTCCCTTGTTCTGAGAGTGAATCATGAAGAAGACAAACTTCCCCATCTGAGAGATGACCTTCCTGCATTTCTTAGCAGAGATCAAGGAAATATCACTAGGTGGGACTGCCTCGAGTATCCTGTACAATTTCCTGTTCAAAGTAATAATAACACTATGAGGCCTAGAATAATATAGAGCATGGCATTTCCATAAATAAGGTTGGCCTAAAAGAACATCACAAACTTTGAGAGGTGCAACATCACACAATACCTCGTCTTTGAACGACTTGATGCCGTACGATAGTCGACACTGTTGGCTGACGTGGATATCACTTCCTTGGTGGAGCCATCCAATGGTGTACGATTGTGGGTGCGACATTATTGGCAGTGCCAGCTGCTTGATGACCTCTACTGAGATGAGGTTCTTCTAGCTACCGCTATCAATGATGAAGTGCAGCGGGGTGCCTTTTATCCACATCTGTGAATGGAAGTGGCGCTCTCCTTCTTTTGGCTCGTCTGGTTCACCAGGCTGGAGCTTGGTGGTATCAATGGTGTCACTAGGTTCTACGTCAATGATCCATCTTCCCCTTTTTGGTTCTAGCTCAGAGTCAAAATCCACATCTGATTAAGAGGCTTTCACTTCGGCCACCAACAACTGCTTTGAGTGGCAATCAATAGTGTTATGCCAAGGGCTCTTATGGAAGTTGCACCACTTCCCAGTGTCTTTCTTTGTCTTTCTAGTGTCCTTCTTTGCTTGCATCTTGGATTGGTTGTCTTGATACTGTCCATATTTGCTCTATCCTTTGTTCTGTGGGTTGGGGCCACCCTTTCTTGGATTTTGTTGTGAGGGGTTCCCAGGCCCAAATAGGCGTCTTTTGTTTGAGCTTCTGCTCGATTTTGATGACATATATGTAGGTCGCACCCAAGGATGAGATGTCCAGAAATTCCATTTCGGTATGGATGTATCTATGTAGAGCACCACAATACTTGACCACTAGATTTCGCTCCAAATATTTGATACCCATCTTGGTGCACAAGGTATGGAAGATATTTGTGAAATGTATCACTATTTGGTCTCTTTCTTGCCGCAGTGTGGTCCATTTGGTATACAGGTCGTCATAACTTCCGACAGGGTAATATTGTTCCTTAATATCATACCTGAAGGATTCCCAGGTGTCCGTGACTGAAAATAATGATGGTTCCTCTGTTTCCTTTTGCTTATAGAAAGTTTCCCACCAATCTTTGACATGGGGAACGACTTTGAGGAGTGCAAAAGTAATATTTTCTCTATTCGAAAACTTATGGACATAAAAATACCCTTCTAGTAGATTCAACCACTTGTATACAACATCTGCGTCTATCTGACCTTCAAATATAGGAATATCAAAGTTTATTTGTACCTTGAAGGGGGCGGTGCCTCCGTTTGAAGAAGATGTGTTGCCCGTTGGTAGTCGCCGAAGGATTTGCGCGAAACTATCCATCATTGTGTTCCTCTGTTGTGTGAGGGATTACTCAATCAACAGTTTGAAAGGATCTCCTATCCTGTCATATTTATTTTCTCCTACCATGAGAGGTCACTTGGGCATGCGAGAGCTTTTGTCCTCAAGAGAAACAAGCTTGAGACCCAACTCTTTGTACTCCAACCTTGTTGGGGACATGCATTAAGACGACAAGGAGCAGACTGCTCTGATACCACTGATCTGGATTTTATGAGAAGAAAAAAATGAATACATATTATTAATAGGTGATTAACAAAAAATAACAGATATACAATAAAACTGGTTTTCTACTAATAAAGAAATAAGCTGGAAACTGTAAAATGCAGCGGAAACAAGCTTGCTCGAATGGTGGCGGCTTATCTCTGAGAAGAGATGTGACGACTGCGCTCATTCACAAGAAGATGATTACAATGAGGCTCTGAAGGAATTTTTACAATAAGAAGGAATGTCAAAAACCCTAGACATCCAAAAACATAACCCTAGGAGATGAAGCGCCAAAAGTCATGTGGGCCCCGTTTGGGTAAGTTAGTACATCAACTTCCTTGGGTCGTAACTTTTGCATACGATCTCCGTTTTAGGTGTATGATAGACCGTTGGAAAGGTATAATGAATGCGATTCATTTTAGGCACACTATTGAAGGAAATTCCATATCACAAACCTATTTTCCCAAAAAAACATCGTTTAGGGCCTCAAAAAGGCTCTGGAAGTGAAAATTGCTAAAAATAGTAAATTACCAAAATTACTAGAAAACTGTTTTGAGCCAGTTGAAAAAGGTGGGTGGCCACCGATATCCATATGGATCATTGTCAAAGTTGGAAATCATGGAAAATGGATACTATAGTGACATGAGAATCCTATGGTATGTTGTGAACCTCATATAATGATATGTCATGGTGACACGGGCCAGAGGGATGCCTCGACAAGAGAAAGTTGGAGGGTCACCTCAACTATAAGACTCGAGGAAGTATAAAAAATTCTTATTGTGCAAGAGAACCTTGTAAATGAAGCATGGATCACCTGAGGGACTGTATAGTAGAGAAGGGGGTACCTGAGCCCGGGACTAGGGGGTGAGTGACCACAAAGAAGAGGAAACTTCGATAGTTCTTGTAATTTGTTGATTACGATCATGCACACAACAGGTATGTCAAGGAAAATAGTGAGACAAGTTAATGGGAAAACCATATGGATACAAATCCATAAACTACACAGAAAAGTATTATGTTGATTATAAATTTCCTCTTGATTTATGAACAATAATAAAATGTTAATTCATGAAATGATGAATTGACATGCTTATTGTTTGAAATTGTCATAGGCATGTGCTAAATTCCAAGAGTATGGGAAAGGACCAAACCAATAAAAGGAAATTGATGCTGAAGAAGTTGAAGGATAAAGGCATGGTAGGTGTTATTGAGAAAGAACACTGAGGACAATGTTCCTTTGAAGGGGGAGGGGATTGTAACACCCCTTTCCTAAACCCCTTATTATATGTAAGTAATCATAGTTAATTATTTCCATGTCATGGCTTCTGAACAATGCAAATTTATTTTTATTTTAATTAAGATTGCCAATAACTGATTGTGGGGTTGAATCCTTGAGTATTTCCCATGATACCACTAGAGGAAAGGGTGAGGAAACCTTGTTACACACCAAAATTTCACACTTGAGTTTCACACCCTAAGTGTTGCAAGTGTCTCAAAGTGATGCATTCAACTTGTTAAGTGTCACATACATTGTCGCAAGTGTCATATGCACCTAACCAAGTGTTACATTCACTTTTCTAAGTATCGCAACCTGTTGACACCATGAAATACATTTTCCACAATCCCTAAGTTATGTTGGAAGAAGAATCCCCATCATCTGACAATCAAAACAAACATTTTTCTTGGAAAAATTGACCTTTTTGGTCATTTTAGAAGGGTGGTGCCCCCCTACCCATATTAGGGGAGAGTCAGTGCTCCCCTTGCCATGTTAAGGGAGAGACATGGTGCCATGTCTTTAACTCTAAGGGAGAGCCAGTCTTGTTAGAGGAAATCATGGGATTCTCCACCGTTTCCTAAGGCCCAGATCTCTTGGGATGAGGTTGGTTGTGCTCGAATCCTATACTATGGCTCTATCCTAGGATCTAATCCCAACTAAGGATCCATATCCTCAACCATATCCTTCATTAGCTCATGGTGGTTTTACCTCTCAAGCCTATATATTGAAGGTATTTCCAAGGTGAATGGGGGAAGAATTCAGATATCAAACCTTTGATCTTGGGAGAAGCATCATCATTTTAATTTCAAGATACGTGCAAGGGGATGGAAGAGGAGATACTACATCATTGAGAATGATTTGCAAGTGCCTTCTTTGGATTTCCAATTAATATCAACTTGGCATGTTCCCTTCAAGATCATGTGTTCTATATCTACATTTGCTTATCTATTGTCGTTTCAGTATTCATATATATATATATTCTTTGTCTAATCATATAGAGTAGGAGGAAGAGTTCATTTTATAGTCTTTGTAGGACTTCATTTACATTGAGGATCTTGGATATTAACCCCATAGGAAGAGTTCATTTTCTAGTCTTTGCAGGACTTCATTTGCATTGAGGAGCTTGGATATTAACCCCAAGGATTGGAGCGGCGAGGATGAACATCGCAATAAGGTATGCCACATTCTTCTTCTCCCTTGCTTGATTGATTGAGTTAGATATATAGGGAAAGTAGTGACCACTTCTTCACTTATGTATTTGGACCAAAGATATGGGTCTTGGTCCAATGGGGATCTTAACCTCTCCGCAGGGTAATATTTCTCACAACAAACCTATAGAGGGGTTCATCATGCTAAAGATGGCCCAAACTTCCTTGCTGATAATATTTGATATTCATATTATTTTCCTCATCCCTGGTTTCAAGGAAAATTAGTTAAGGAGGAAATATGGTAGTTAGGAAACAAACTACCCAAAATAAATCTAGGCAAGGGAGATCATGCTAGGACAACTGAAATCTGTTAGCCACAGGTACCACATGATACCATTTCTATAGATTAGATTGACCCATAGGTTTCCTTCTGAAAAAAGGAATGGGGTAGGTCGAGGACCTTCACTAAAGATGAGTGCAAGAGAATCACACGAGGGTAGATAGGAGATCAGGAAGAAAAGTTTGGGAGACAAAGAGAACTCGAAAGATTTCAGATGGGAGAAAGAGGATAGATTGTGTAAAAATACAGTAACAGAAAAAGAGTTGGAGCTCTAAATATTAGTAGAGAGTCCAAAAGTCCTGAATTGAGCTGAGAAGGCTGCGATTTTGATACTCGAAAGGTATCTGACAAACCTTGTTGAGGCTTGCATTAGGTGGGTGTGGGGAAAATCTCTACCAAGAGTTTTGTGAAGGAGAGTATCCTTCACAAATTGTTGAGAACCAAAGAGAGAGTTTCCCTGGTGGTATCATGGCTTGGCATGGGGGTGGCCAGAGTGCTAAGAGGGAATGAATCTGAGCCTACAATTGGGTGGAAAGGAGAACACCCACAATCAGTTGGTTGGTTATCAACTATAATAGATAGGTATTTATGAACTCTGTGTATTGAATGTAATTTATGACTAAATGTCTATAATTGTCTCAAGGATGTGCATGCATGATTGACGATTAGATGGGTGTATCTCTTATATTTTGTGCATTGGACCTAAGAGAGGATTTATGAAACTCGCCAAGTATTGAAAAGACTTAGTGAAACCCCTCGAAATTGACTGGACCAGAATGCCAAACCTATGTAAAGGCTCTTGTTTTTCCTAGAATATCATGATTGTTGATATGGAACAACAATTATATATGGGTCCTCCATTTGATATAGGGTGAGAAGTAGTATCAACCGTCGATCTAGCGATGTGGAGAGATCATGGCCCTCCATCGGAGCAGGTTTTGATGCATGTAGAGGGTATACCCCGAATCAATGAGGATTGTTGATCCATCAGAGGATAACTGTGGAAGATGTGAACTATTAAATTCGTCGTAGTGGATGCAGTCAAAGACTGAGGGCATATAATACCTAGTTCCATCACAACCATTGGAATTGGCATGGTGATCCGATCATAGCCATAGATCCTAAGGGGAGTGTTTTCGAAATTCCATGGTCGAAGTAACCTTGGATGCCAAAGTGGAGACACCCCAATGGAAGAGTTTGAGGGACAATTTGGGTCGCTTATCGGTGGACAACCTAGGGATGACCTCCACCATAGATTTTCATGGGTCTCATTTGAGAAATACTGAGAGGAGTGATGTCAGTATGACGTTTCATGCTGACCCATAATTCCAACGTGTCTAGATATTGATAGGTGCCAGTCTGTGGTTGGTGACAAGTAATTGGTCGGTGGGTCAAGCATGGGCCTCTTGGGCGAATTAGGCCTTAGACCTTTGTTTTAACCTTGGTCATTGAATCTAAGGGATTAAAATATCTCAATCATTGATCATAAAATATCCATCGGAGTATTCCATGGTTACACTAGAATGAGACTTCGAATTAATCGAAGACATCGATCTATTAGGGAATAATTCAGAGTGATCATGACCTTCCATCAGAATGGGACTTTTAGAGTAATTTGGTCCACTAGGATGAAAATAATATGAAGGAAAGACTATGAGGAGAAATCTCGATCATCCATCGGACCCAATAGAATGTAACCTTGATCGTAGATCTTGGTGGGTCCTTCGAGACAAGACCATGAGGAAGGTGATGTCATGCTGACATGGATGATGTCGCCCCACCAATGTGCAAAGGACATGTGTCATCACCTGGAGTGGCATGATGAGTGCACCTATGGCAATGTGTATGTCACATCGAGTACACGTGGAGGTCCACTTTTCGAGTAGTGGTCTTTTGACATACCTAAGTACATATGAGAAGGGGGCCAGGAACCCATGTAATTTCACACAAAATCCTTGTCATTAGATATACTGTGAAGACATATTGATCGTCCATCACAGAGTGCCTTTCAGAGTGAGTTCACATAGAAACACTTTGACAAAGGAGCTTCGAGGTTTGATCTAGACCGTTGATCCATTGAGATTGAAGGGAGCTCCGAGATTCAAATATGACCGTTGATTCGATGGGAATGGAGGAGCTCCGAGAGGAGATATGGGTCATCCATTACGAAGCATTATTTGAGGTGGAATTTCTCAAAGACACTCCGACGTGAAATCTCCGAGATGAAATCTACTCCATCAATTTTCCTAGGCATGGGGAATCCAACAGATGATCTAGGTCGTCAATATTTAGTTGAAAGATTAAAGGGATGACGTGGAGAGTGCCATGTGTTGATCACAGAAGGTGCCATGTGGCCTAGTGATTTGACACCTATATGTGAAATTTCGTGAGAAGTATGAGTACCATGTGTCTGGGGGTGATAGTGCCACATGTCATTTGGAAGTGGCACCGCATGTAAAAAGGATTTGGCACGATTGAGATTGGTTTGAGTCACCAGGGTGATTGGCATTCCAACAGAGGGACTCTGAGAGGAGATTACTGGATTACTGAGAGGGGGGTTGAATCAATAATAGAGAAATCTAATCCTTTTTAACTATATAATGCAAGTGTTATAACAATGTAGCATTATCATCCAATATTTGTAGAGTAAATAAACAATGAACAAATGAACAATCATACACATACACAATACACCAATGTTTTTACATGGAAACCCAAAGCGAGAGAAAACCATGGAATGATTTTTCTTATATGTATTGAAGAATTACATTCATTGGAAGCACCAACTTCCTTTGTTTTCCAGCTGCAACTAGAAGGAGTATCCAACCCCTAGTCTCTCAGGCTACATCTTGAGGGAATCTCCAACTCTCCAATTCTATGGATACAACCAGAAGGAGGCTACAACCCTCTATGTTCTCCGGCTACAACCGGAAGGTGGCTACAACCACTTGTCCTTGCCCCATCCAACCGCCTTAACGTATAAGTAGAATGATGGAACCACTTTCACACTATCACTTTGAGATATACTACTGTAAACCTGTACCAATCAACCTGCACCAAACAACCTGTACCAATAACTTGAACCATGCATCAACCTGTACCTCAACCTGTAATCAACCTGTACCATAAATAAGTGCATCAACCATTCACCAACCTATACCAAACAACCTGCAATCAAATTGTACCATAAACAAGTGCATCAACCATGCACCAACCTGTACCTCAACCTGCAAACCTTCCTTAACTTTAACAACAAGAGACT
>ML822927.1:0-16770 GCA_009831015.1 Picea engelmannii
TTTTATGCAATTTGTAAATGCACTACACTTAGATTCCCTCACCACATGAAGGGTTAGTCAAAACATAGGTACTTAGGGGGTTAAAAGGAACCAAGTTTCTCCTCTTTTTCTTTGAGTTGCCATATGGATGGCTTGTTTTTATTGTAAAATTTAAGTTGAATTTATTTTCTATCACATATAAAAGCACTTGCATTGGGACCAGAAATCAAACTTTAATCATTGAGTATGCTCTTCTCTCACACCATAGAGAGATCTTGAGGATCAGAAAAATGATTAAGGAGACAATTTCATCTCCCTTAACAAAATCTTTAGGAGATGAAAAAGCCCCCTTAGGGATCCTCTTAGTTTCTTTTCAAAACATCTTAAATTGTAAGGGCCCATACATGCCCACACGTTGCAAAGTTAGGATAGTTTTCGAAATTACTTCCTTAGTTTACATCACCAGGAGAGCTTAAAGATCAAAGTAAAGACATGCCCATACATGCCCACATGCTTGCAATCTAGGATAGTCTTCTCAAATCTTTCTTAGATTAAATCACATTAGGGAGTTTAAAGGATTGGTAAGGACCCATATGTCCACATGCTAGTTCTTTAGGAACTTTAAAATTCTACAAGGTTGTACCAATGACATATAGTAAGATAGGTAATCAATATTTGTAAGGACCACAGGAGGTACACATGTTGCAAGGTGACACCTAACTTATTAAAAATTTGTCACATTTGTTCACTTTCTCACACACAAAGTCACTTTTTCACTCACATAATTTCATCTCGAATCGTGGAGGTTGAAGTATTTTCACTCACTTTTTTAAACTATTTGAGCATAAGGACATAAGAACAAAATACAATAAGACTCATGTCACCAATGGCAAGGTTTATATTAATGAAAGAAAATACCAAGAAGAAAGAGGACTATGAGTCCCTTCTTCCTCCAAGGGAGGGCTCTTGGACCCCCATAAATAAGCTCTTGTTACAACTTTGAATGAAATGATGAAAGAATCCCAAGCTAATCCACTCAAGAGTTGAGATGGATTGCCCAATGTAATGGTGCTAGTATGCTCTTGATGAGAATAGAGGATTCCTCAAGAGAACAACAACATCATAACTTTGCTAATGAATTCCTTGAAAATTAAGTGCACCCATGGCCTTGTTTTATAGCACCTCTTTGAGGTATTGTGCAACTAGCTTGTAGTGTGAAAAGGGGCTATTTAGGGCATTTTTAGGTCTTTGACCAGCCACCCAGCCGGATTCAGTCGAGATCTGAGTGTCAAATCAACATGGAAGCTGAACCAGAAGTGGGTGGGAGGCCGACCACTCTCATAAATGTGTTGTTCTCACATGTGCATGGATTTTAGTGATCACAGTCATGCATCATGCGCATGTGCGTTTTTCTTATGTTTTTGGATAACGCATGTGTGCGTGCGCCCTATGTAGTCATAGTGCACTTGAATTTTATCACTGGTTGTATAGTTCTGGACCTTTTGGAAATGCTTTTGTGGTAATTTTGGTCCATGGATGGCCTCATAACTGTTTGACGATGTTGGATTCTTTTAATCATTTGCAGACGATATTTTAGTGATAACAGATGCCCCCTGATGGATGAGGTTAGGAGCATACGTATAGCCGAAATTAATCAATGTTTCTTCTATTGAGAGCGTTGTTGTAAGAAAGAGCGATAGTGAGGGTGTCAAGAGTTACCCGTTGGAGAGAGAAAGGAATCGGTAGGACCCAACCTTCCATAAGGTGTGTAAAAATACATTGTGTACAAACGAGGCGGGCATGCCCCATGCTCGTGTTATGTAACTCAAAAAAGTACAGTAACTGAAACTGTGTGTTGATGGAGATCACTGCAGCACCCTCCAGGGCGGTTTTGATAAAGGCAAAGGACAAGTTTGATGAGGAACATACTCTGAACAGTAGGCAAGGATACTAGTAAGAAGTATCACGGATGTTGTGGGCATTGATAGCCCAACCAAGTTCAGAGGTCGTCGGCGAATATAAGAAACAACTGCAATATTCGCAAAGTAAGACCCACCGTAGCATGAGAAAGTGTTGAAGTCGAATGCTACGGGGGTCAATGAAAGCAAGGAGTAATTTTGGTTCTCCCTGTGTCGTTCGAGACCTATCATTGGAAAGGTAATGAGAGTCAAGATACTGTCACCCTTCTGGAAACTATGCTGATGTCGAAAAAAAAGGGGAGGTGACTCCAAGAAGCAAAGGGCTTCGTAAAATCTACTATATGAAGTGAGGAGTGGAGGAGCTACATAGACGAAGTCAAGATGTATGAACACTCAAAATTGCCCTTGGTTGGGGGTATATGTAAATTATAAGTGGCCGCAACCGTTCAACTGGGTTGAGTGTCAGGGTGATGACAAGATGGGGGATAAGTTGTGCCAAAGGCAGGAGAAAGTGGGAAAACTCAGAGAGCCGAGGTAAATGGCCTGTGGGATACTCAGAGTATATGGACGATGTCAATAGGAGTAGATGATAAAGAGTTCCCCAACCAAGGGTGACATGGGTTGCATTTGCCAAAAAAGGTAAAAAGGTCGTCAAAGGTGATGACCAAGAGATATGTAAATGCAGGAAACAAAGGCTTTTTTATAATGAATAAAGAATAATTTTGGGATGAGTGTACAAATACAAAAGTGGGTGCTCCAATGTAATATGGTTGAGCCGGTGAGGGTGCAATTTGTTTGGAGAACTGGTGGGGGTTGGGGGCCCCATGGGTGGGTTTCTGTATGAGGTAGATGAAATGGAGGGAAATTTGCAGATGGGAAAATTGATGGTGGATGACATGGAGGGTTCATGATACTGCGGAGGTGCAGTCAAAATAGAACCTTGAAGAGATAATCTGGGAGTCCAGTGGGAAAGCTAGAAAAATGAGGAGGAGTATGTGGCTGATTCACGACATGATGTAAGACTATTGGGACTCCCATCCCTAAAGGGTTGAAAAACAACATGAGTGTCAAAGTGCCAAAGGGTGCTTATGAATGGGACAACTCATGTGGGGGAGAGTGCTACTGGGTGACAGTACCTGAGATGCAATGGAGGTGTCGGTACTGCAGAGGTGAAGATGGGGATCCTAAAGGAAAATGTCAGAGGGTGTGACTGGAGATGCAATTGTGATTCAGAGGGGATGATTACATGCCAGTGTTGATGATATACCTGAAGGGGTTGCGTTGATGTATGATGACCGAGTACCTACACACATGAAAACCAAATACCCGACGTGAACAATATCTGAAGAGAATCGAACATACAAGCATATATGTAATAATTTTGAACATGAGCATGTGTACCTAGATGGGGTATGACAAAATGGCGCCACAAGGGCTAAGGATAAAAAATGGCCCAGGGATTGACAGGATGCTGATCTCATGGCTGAAGATGGATCACAAAATGGACACCCAAAGCACCCGGAATGGTGTTTGGAAGTTTGGCGGAAAGGCCTATATATAGCTATAGAGCCCATACTGCCACCTCATTTGTACTTACTGCCAGAGTGATAGGATGAGAAGTATTCAGAGGAGATTTGGAGATTCCAAGAGAATGAGGCAGTCAATCCAGGACCAGCGAGCTTCAGGTTAGTAGTCTAATCGTCCTGCATAGAAGTAGGTTTTCAATGTATGGGCAGGGCCTGGATGGAGGTTCGTACAAGGGGTTTTATGGGTGATCCCCCCAATGCGCAGGCAATCCAGAAATATGTGCACATGGGTGCACGCCTATTAGCCAGATAGTCATGCATGGGGGCGCCCGTAGGGGGGCTAAAGGCATGCATCATATGCACACCTGTTTGCGACACAGTTGTGCATGGGTGCACGACTGTGTAGTAGATAGGCGCACTGTGATGCGCGACTATGTTTGTGACAGGGGCACATGGAGGCACCCCTATAGGGTTGGCAGGTGCGCACGCATGCAGGCCTATGGGATGGACAGGTGCACCTATGTGCGTGCCTATGGGGTAAACAGGTGTGCATATGTGCACACCTGTGGGGTGAACAGGCATGCATAGGTGCGCACCTGTGGGGTGAATAGGCGCGCCTTGGGGCAAGGATGGGGGGTGCAAAACTTTATCTGTTTTGGATATTGTAAGGTGTTTTATAGTCAATATGGATGACCTAAGACTGTATTATGTGGTTGCAGGCGATCATTTGCACGATGTTGGTCCATTAGTGAGAGCGAGACTGGTCACAGTTGAGGGATGTCGTGGCTATTGAGGAGCCGGGGGTTCGTGCCACTTTGGCAGCTTGTGGAATACTGAAGTTCTTCGAGTGCCTGTTGATACGGGTGCAGGAGTATCTCCTGCAGTTTCTGATCTGGATGTGGAGTTCGAACCTGCATTGCTTCATGGTGCAGGGAGAGCAAATCACCTTCACTATGGTGGAGGATATATACTTTCTGACTGGGCTCCATTTTTGGGGAACTCCCCTACCAGTGGAGCCGGTGTTACCTGCGGATGTGTCATTAGTGACCTTGGGTCAGAGGTATGATTCGAGGGAGAACTACATGCCGGGCTCCATCGTGAGCATCAGGGCGATGGATTCTCTAGCTCATCGCTATGTAGTAGCAATGATTGTGAGGGTGTATCGGTCCCTCGCGACTCAATGGATTAGTGGTGGTCAACTGAGGGTTATGGGGAGGGCACTAGCTGGGGAGTACTTTGCTTGGGGGTTGACATTGCACGCCAGGATGGTAGGGAAGCTGGACAGATGTCGGTCTACAGATTCAGGGGACTTTGCCTTTGGGTCCATCTTGGTCTTCTGGTTTTTAGAGAGGGTGTCGATGTTGCACCCTAGGATTTTATTGGGCACTCCTGGGGCACAAGAGCCACGACTGAGGAAGTGGTTGATGATTTTAGTTCGCCATGGTGGTGGCGAGGGTGGCCATTTTTTCATGGTTGAGGCGGGATAGGTGTGGCGGCAGATGCTGCAGTATCCATACACTGGTGTTGACTTCCGGGGTGATCTGGACATGGTGTTGCCTCCAGGGGAGGTTTTTGATCACCGAGGTATGTTTTTTATTTTTCTATGTTGATTTTGTGAGATAGCATGACATATGTATTTTTTATAGATGTTGATACTATTGTTTGGTTGTTTGTATGTGCAGATGTGGGACCTCGCGGGCATGAGGTTGAGCTAATGAGAGTGTCGGCTCGCCAGGAGCCGGGGAGACCACCACGGGGAGGGTCGTGGGTAGGAGAGAGACACCAGCACGAGGACATCGAGGCGAGACCAGCTGATGATGAGAGAGCAGCGAGGAGACGTCGTTTTGATGACCCTGGTGTTGGGCCATCACATGCTCCTCCGACGGATGCCAGGGGAGATTTTGAGGATATTCTTCGCCGCCTAGAGGCAGTGTTGCAGGGCGTGCCTGAGGGAATGTGGTCATGCATCTAGGATGATGGCATCCTAGAGTAGTGTGTGGGGTTTCTACTAACGTGGCGGACTGTGGTGCGGTGAGCAGGAGTAGTAGGTGCTATGATGACCAGACGGTTAACTCCCAGTCTGGAAGGGACAATAGTAGGTGGGGCACAACTGCCTAAGGGAGGGGCAGGAGGTGGTGCACTAGAGGCACCGTGAGTGTCACTCTATGCATTGTTGTATTTTGTATATAGGCTGGTGAGCCCATTTTGGTGTAGTGGCACCATTTTGTACCGAGGTGCTTCACTGGCCTGCAGATTGTTGTATATTTGTATGTAAACATTTTGATGGCATTGTGGACTAATTTATATATATATATATATATATGAGTATACACTTTTGGGGTCTATGTGATGTTTACATGTGTTTGTTAATTGTGTTGATGATGTCTAATCTATATATGCTGAGACAGGCTCTTGATGATTTATGTGTGTGTAGAGATATCTTGATGTGATAGATGCCAATCTAAAACATCGTTAGCTAAGTTATCTGTAATTTGATTCAATTGTCTTGGAATATGTGTGAATGTAATGAAATCAAACTATCGAGATAAAAGTCTAACTTGCAGATATTTGCGGAAGAGGCAAGGATCGTGGACATGGTACACATTGTTGAGCTGGAGGAAAACTAGTTGAGAGTCAAGAAAAATGCTAAGGTGAAGAATACAATGATGATGGGTATTGGCAAGGAGTCCAATGACAGCAGTGTACTTAGCTTGGTTGTTGGTTGTTGAACCCAAACATATGCCGCTCGAGTGGAGTAGTTCATGTGAGGGGGTGTAGAGGGCCCAAGCTACCAAAGCGAGATTTCGTGTCCACCAGCTGGCACCGTCAGCATAATGAATGTGGTAGGTTGGTAAAGGAAGAATTTGTCAATAACACAAATGATAGTTTATACGTGAGGGATGGAAGAAAAAGATTAAAAACACTATGAAAGAAATAACCTAATGTAGAATGGCTACGCTTAGGCGTAATTTTTTTTTAAGTATAACCCATTGATAGGATTTTTGAGAGAGAGGCCTTTGGGTGAGGCCAGAATGTAGGTGCCTTTGGTGAGGCAATGTTGTATAATGTAGGGGCCATGTCATAGTGACTCGAATTTTCCATGACCAAGGGTATCATGAGTGATGTCGTATGCAAGGATAAAGTCACCTTCGTGAAATGAGCGAAGGTTGACATGGTGATCAAAGATGGCCTTTGACCATTTTTTGGCTGCCTCATTGTTCTATAATGAAGATCGACGATCTTCATCCAAGGACCCTAAGTTCAACAAGCACTGCTCCATTGGACTAGTGTCGGGTAATAGCTCAATTGCAGTGTGTAAGGTGGGAATTTCGCACTCGATAGGAAGAGTGGCCTCTACCCCATGGACTAAATGAAATGGTGTGAAACCAGTGGTCATTTTCATGGCCGTATGGTAAGCCCATAGTGCGGAAAACAACATATGATGCCAATTGGTCTTATGTTTATTAATTGTGTGTTGCAACATGGTCTTGAGGATATTGTTGACTGCTTCGACCTATCCATTAGACTGAGGGTACTATGGTGAGGAAAAATCATGGGAGAATCCCAACCGAGATGAGAGTTCGATGAAAATATCATTCTCGAAATGTTTCCCGTGATTGGAAACTAGTTGGAGTGGCACTCCAAAGCAGGATATGACATGATTAAAGAAAAAACATGCTACCATGTTAGCAGTGTTGTTGAAGGTGGGCACGACACAACTTCAGCCCATTTTGTGAAGTAATCAATTGCGACAAAAATGTATTTATGTCCATTGTTGGATGGGGGATTACAAGTCATTAAATCGATGCCCCATTTACAGAAGGGGACTGCAGTAATGACTGGGTGGAGAAGAGTAGGTGGTGCTCATTCTTTGTTGGCATAAATCTGACATTTCTCGCATCACTTTACAGCGTGAATGAAATCGTGAAACAATGTCAGCCAAAAATAACCTGCTCATATGATTTTCTGAGGAGTAGACATTCCTGAAAGATGGCCCCCGCATGTGCCACTATGGCAGTCGTTCAAGACTCTATCAACCTCGTCAATAGTCAAGCATCGACGAAGTATGGTGTCGACCCCTCACCAATATAAGATATCTCCTATGAGGAGATAGCGGGGGGCCTGGTGGCGAATACGACGGTGATCATCCGGTGAGAGGTGGTTACTGAACTTTTGGGTTTAGAGGTAGATGAGGAGATCGTCGTACCAAGGATCATATGAAGTGATATAAAAGAGATGTTCATCGGGGAAGTCAGTATTGATCGGGGCACTAGTAATATCGGAGGGGAAGTTCGTGACAAGTTCAGCGAGGACGAGAGCTTTCTTGCTCTTGGGTGTTGAAAATTCAATATCGTACTCCTAAAGGATAATGATCCATCAGGAAAATTTGCCATTAATTTTCCTATGACTGAGCAAGTATTGCATAGGCTTGGAATCTGCTACGACTTTAGTTGTGTGAAATAGAATGTAATGGCGCAGTTTCTGGACAGCGAGAGCGACTGTAACAACTAGTTTCTCTTCGTGATTGTACTTCAGGGGTGGCCCTGAGAGGTTTTTACTAATGTAGTAAATGATGTGTTCATGATCGTCATCGTCGATTTGAATGAGAACTCTTGGTACTAATACAGCTGAGGTGGATATGTAGAGGATATAGTCACGATTGTAGTTGGGTGCACTAATTAAAGGGGTGTTGGAGAGCGCCATTTTAAGATTTTCAAACGCTTTTTGGGCATGTTCATCCCAGTGAAATGGGATGTCATGGTGTAGTAAGCAAAGGAAACTATTTGCTCGAGTGGCATAGTCTGGGACAAATTGTCGTAGAAAGTTAGATTTTCCTTGTAGGCTCTGGAATTGACGTAAATTTCGGGGGGTGGAATTTCGGTGATGGCTTGGAATTTGAGGGGGTTCATGGTTATACCATTTTGGGAAACGATGAATCCGAGGAGTTTCCCAGTAGTGACGCAGAACAAACACTTGAGGGGGTTCAAGCGGATGTTGTATTGACAACACCATTGGAAGATGATCCGTAAATCATCAAGATGTTGGGTGCATTTTTTGGATCAAGCTGTAAGATCGTCCAAGTATGTGAGGATGATATGAGCTAGATCATGAACAATGTATGTCATAGCCCATTGGAAAGTTGCGTCAACATTCTTTAGGCCAAAAGGCATGACACGATATGCAAAAGTACCCCAAGGGGTGGTAAATGTGGTTTTGTATTGATCGACTGGGTGGATTTGGATTTGATGGTAACTAGAGAAACCGTCCATGAATAATAGAGCCTCGTGGCCTACACAATCGTCGATAATTTGATCGATGAAAGGCGTTGGAAAGTTGTCCTTGGGATATGTGTGATTGAGATCACGAAAGTCCATGCATACACGGATAGTGCCCCGTTTCTTGTTAATGGGTACAGGGTTGGAAACCCATGAGGTATAGGCGATGGGGTAGATGAACCCCACCGCGCGTAATTTGTCAATCTCAGCTTTGATGGTCGCTGCTTTGGATGGGTGTAGCAATTGTTGTTTTTGATGGACTAGTGTAATGTCAGGCCAGGTGTTGATGCAATGTTCGACAATAGAGGGATCAAGGCCAGGCATCTCTGTGTATGACCAGGAAAAAATATCTCGATATTCTTGGAAGAGGGCTTTGTAGGTGGTGATTTCTTAAGGAGTGAAAGCGACGCCAATTGTGATTTCCTTGATGACTCCATTTTTTATGGAAATATCAATTTTGATGGTCGAGGAAATGTTGGCCATGTTGCCTTCTTCAAAAGCATCAGGGGCAGGAATGGGGTTGTTGAACCAGTCGATATGCCCTGATGGGATACAATCCTTGGTTTCGACTGCATATATGGAGTGTTGGTTAGGAGGCATGGAGGCGTCCTGTGGAAAGAAGAGTGCTCTATGATGTAGCGCATCCCATGGGTAGTCGGGGGTGTGTAGTTCTTCGAGTATGTCCTCATCATAGTGGAATTGGAAGGAATACAAGGGGTCTAATAGGGTGATATTGGTGACTGTCGCTGTGAGCCTGTCTTCAGGTTAAGAAGAAGCAGGGGGGATGACGCAATGAGATTGTGATGGTTCTCTCGACATAAACCAAATATTGAAGTATTGAGGAGTACCAGTCGTAGTTGGATGTAAAATTTCCATAGGGAAGTGTACAGGAGAATTGGGGGGATTTGAGGGTAAATCCTCAGATAAATCATCCAAGAACCATGGAGGAGTTGAGAGTGCTTCAGGTTCAGGAGAAATGATATGAAGAACCTCTAATGATGAGGTAAGGTCAACCATCGATTCTGTAGGGGGTGTAGGAGGTTGAACCAGGATCGATTGGCATTGCCTGTATTCAATGATCATAGGACATTGGTATGTAAAATGATCTAAGGATTCACATAGAGAGAAAGGGCATCTCATACATTCATTGACTGAATTCATGACATAATGGATGTTAGTGATGTTAGGTAAGGATGATGTAACTAGAGTGGGCTCGGTCTGGAAGCTCTAGCATACTGTGACTAATGTTTGTCGAAAATGAGGTAGCGCGAGGAAATGGTGTGTATAATGGCCATATTTTGAACATATAGCACAAGAAAATTTGGTTCACAATCCTTTTCTACTTGAGTTAGGGGTGATAGCGACAGTACTTGCTATAGTGGCGAGCAGTGATGGTGTTAGATTGAGTGGAATCAGATTCCGTAACTCGGGTAGAGATGGGCATTTGTTGGTTTGGTGTCCATCTTTCTCACATAGCGCGCAAGGACGTTGGATGCATGGGGGAAGTGGAGCTGTGGGCTCCTTCTTCTTTCGCCTGCCCCCAGCTGTGACAGGGAGGTTAGTGAGTGGGGTTGTAGGGGGTATGGTGGGAGTGAGTATGGGAATCATCATTGGGATTCCTTCCATTTGGGGGGCAAGGGATGGTTGAGGGACCATCTCTGGTGGATGTAAATATCAAACTGGGATTGCCAACACCATATTAGGGAGAGTAAGCGTTGCAGCTACTTGGAAAGCTTGTACACCTAATAGAGGGTAGAAGAAGGGAATTTGAGTAATGGCTTGGGGAACTGTCTCCCAAACTAGGATATGGCCTTGGGGAGAGGGGAAATCATGGGCTGGTGGAGTCGACGAGTTTGCAGGAGGCTCAGGAGGGGGGAGCTCTGTGACTAGTGGGACGTCAGATATGATAGAAGCCTCCCTGAATGGAAGGGTACCTTCCTTTTCAGTTCCTTTGGATGATATGATGCATACATGATTGGAAGGATGAAGGAGCGGTAGTGCACCATGATAAGTTTCTAACAATGATGGGTCTTTGAAAATTCCAGGACCCATTTCGATGAGTGGGTGTGCTTCCGTGTTTGTGTGGATGAGAGGGAGAATGTTATCGATGTTAGCAGAAGGGTTAGGCTCATAATGTAAGACTTGGTCAATTGTAATGATCTTCTCGTTATGGGGGAACATCATGGTTCGAAAGACAGAAGAGGCAACTGCCTTCATAGAGTACATGTAGCTACGACCGAACAAGATATTATAATCAAGTGGGGCATCGATAACTTCAATGTCAATGAGAATGGTCTTGCCCCCAAGTTCTACGGGTACATTTTGGAAGAGACCTTCAAGAGATGATGGACATCCGTCATAAGCTCTTAAGGTAATAGCAGATGGGATGAGTTCAGGGGAACCAAGTTTCTCCCATATAGATTTGGACATAATGCATGTGGATGCACCTTCATCAATGATGCACCGATGAATGGTAATGTTCCAAATTTTTACTGGGATTTGAAAAGCGATTAGAGCAGGAAGGTGAGGTTCTCCACTGTCGAGATCAAAGGTGATGAGTCGAGTATCCACGGGGTCGACTACCCCTAAGGTGGAAAGTAATGATTTTCGTTGAGTGGGACAAGTTTGAAGGACTTCTAAGATTGACATGGCAGTCGGGGATTGTGCTAAGTCATCGACTAAACTGCAATTATGAGCCGCCCTAGCCTAGGGGCTGTGGACATTCCTGTGTAGTGGGATGCGAGGGATGTAGAAAAAGTGAGAGAATGGCAGGGAAATAATGAATACTATTCATAAAACAAATCAAGTAATCAATAAACATCACTTTGTACTCAATACAAAACATACCAACACCAATTCAATAATTATTGTGTATCAAAATTGTTCACTGTTCCACATTCAAATTATCCAACACTTCTCAATTCACACAGATTGCAATCATACTCTTAATTAAAACGACTTTCAACAATCTTGTTAAGAGAATGCTTGGTCTCTAATTTCCTTCCTTTCATTTAAGAATCGAAAGAAAACACACAACAACATTCCTCCACCTCTATCCATAATACATCACTATAAAAATATCATATATTGTCCATCAATTCACAATCGGCCAAATAAAACATACACACAGGTCCCTTTCCAAATTGAACAGACTTCTAAATCATGCCCGATTTCATACACTCCTCATCGTATCAACCAATAAAACTATGCAATGAAACCATAGTCAATATAAAACTCGATCTTCATCACTGTTGATGCAATTATTCACAACATGCACAATGCTTCCATAATATACACACAGTGAACATAACAAAAAAAACATAGTTATTAATTCCATAATTTCCTATGGTCTCGATCGGACTAGTGAAACACACAGTAGTCTCCAACTTGCAATTAACATCACGTTGTAAGAACATAATGATCGAAGGTATAACGAAAAAGAGGCAGCCCTTTGGCTACATATTATTACTCACCACTGATCACAACTTTTCAACCAATTTGATCAAATAAAGACGAGATAGGTACTTGATGCAACTGTCATAACCACTCCACTTTACAACCAATCTTTGACAACCAAAAGGATGCCCAACAATAGTAAGAACAGTTGGGGATTTAAAAAAAAAAGGAGGCTTTGTCACAACAAATTTAAATAGGTAATCAAGAATGTTCTTAGTCATCAAAGAACAGAGAAATGGAGGTCCTCAAAACATATCAACCATAGGCAAAGACCCTTCGATACAAGAATAGTAAAAACCACAGGGTATCTTATAAATTTCTGGTCTGGGAAATGGCGCAACATTTAGCCATGGAGGAAACAACGATGGGTAGGGTATAAAAACAATGCACATAGTGCATTCATGTTTGTGGAGGAGAAATGAGTGTCCATTGGATAGTGACAATTACCCAAAACACACAGAGGTATAACTGTCTATTTCTTAAGATCCGAATGCATAACTCGAGGCATTACTTATATCACCCAGTCAACCAGAAAGCATATATCTTGGCCAAGACCATGTGAATATTCCCACGAACAAATTACAAGAAAATTTGATGTCAAGACCATGTGAATATGCCCACGACCATGACTCTGGAAAAACACAGCAACCAAATGATAGTTTGAATACGACTGGACATGGTTATCCTCATAACTGTGAGGAAGCAACCAACAAGAATGCATAGAGACAAACCCTCCACCAAAACATAGAGCGATAATACCCATATTCAATCAAAATACACAGAGACCCATCACGAGTTTCACCAAAAGAACAACCAAAAAATTCCCAACTCAACCAAACCAATTCTTTTACTTGCAAATCGAACAACCACACAGTGATTCCAGAGAGAAAAAACACTCATTTACACAATTTCAATTATCAGGAAAACACAAACCCAAGCATTTTTGAGCCATTTTTCATTCATACAAAGAGAGTAATTCATGGATGGGTGAAAAATAACCATACCTACAACCGATATCTTAAAAGGGACAAGCTGGCCGAGCATTTTCTTCCCAAGCTTGAATTTCAGAGCTTCACCACCATCAAATAAAAATGCAACAATAACCATTCTAGGGTGATGACCTGATGGGGGAAATATGGAGTGACATTCATTTACTGCATATCTCTTCCATCTCCTCATTTATTCAATTCTGAAGTACATGACAACCAACACTCACTAATGCATTAAAACCATGTAATCTATTTCCATACTATTGAAACCTGTGACCATATTCCTTGCCAAATGCGGCACCCAAACATTCACGTTAATCCTTGTCAATTTTTCATACCATACCATATGCCTTTCCATATCATATGTTCTCACCATAACTCAAATGAAAATCGCATAACCATTTAATAGTTAGGACTAACACTAACATGTTTACATTTTTAATTGCACATAACTTCTAACATAGCATAAACATAGACCCTTTCCTTTAGGATTTTTTCCATAAGTATCTTTCCTTTGCTTTTGTTTATGTCGTTACTAACATATTTATTATGCATGTGTATCTAGGTAACAAATAATGGTGACATGATTAAACATAGCAATTGTAAATATGTGCCAATCACAACATAAAAGTAAATCTTTAAATAACAGAACATCCCATAAAAGAATCATCCACCTGTCACGATGTCAAAAGTGAAACCATGACTGCATCTTCAACCATATAATACCGTGTAAGCAACATTGAAACAACAACATAATATGTGCGACATGACTATCTCCGAGCCTCCAGTCTACAAGGGGGTCCCACCTACTACTATTATATTAT
The DNA here is from genome assembly GCA_009831015.1 of Picea engelmannii. Lineage (NCBI taxonomy): Eukaryota > Viridiplantae > Streptophyta > Pinopsida > Pinales > Pinaceae > Picea > Picea engelmannii. Next base: position 13,970 of record ML822927.1, read on the forward strand.
TAGCATAGTTTAATTAATAGGGCTTTAGCAATACTTTGCGGGCGAAATTCCTCGTTGCAATTTTAATCATCAACAATGACCATATCCAAGGTTTCAAATTCTTGAATATATTTCTTAAGTTTTCTTATCTTCTTTTTCTTAATTCTCATCTTAACAGTAAGATCATTAATAATGGCCTCTGTGTTAACAATTTGGATTTCCTTGTCAGGAATATCCTCATCATGGGTTTATTCATCAAGAGTATTTTCAAATAATGGTAATCCCTCCATATCATGCTCTGCATAAATAATTTGTTCTTCTCCAGTAACTTGTGGTTTAATTGCATCATCTTTGGTCTTCATTGAACTCCTTGTTATATGTTTTCTGACCAAATTTGATAAAATTTCTTCTTCTTGTTTCTCCTCTATTACCTTTAATGAATTTTCCTATTTTTCCACTTGTTCTCTTTGTGCCATTCCACTAGTTATCCTCTTTGTCACTACCATCAAATTCTTAGATGTTAATATTTTTATCTTCCTGACTATTTTTGGTGGAGTTTCTTTCTCAGGGGAATCATAATCTACCTCTGTTATTTTTTGTTTACCCTTTTTTCTTTGTTTTTCAATCAAAATTTCTTTAGGGTACTGTGTTTTATTCTTGCTCGACTTCTTCTTAGTTTTGTATGATGTTTATGTTTTACATTTCTTAAGGGTATGAGAGTATTTTTCCTCAGACTGTTGTTTTTCCAGTGGTTTGAGCTTCTGTAAACCCTTTCCCACTTGTTTTTGTTTATCCTTAATTCCTGCAATGCCACTATAGGTTTTACAAGATTTCCATTTCTTTATGAATTATCACTAGATAGACCAATCTCCTGAAAGTTATTCCTTAGAGGAAACTCTTCCCATGTTTGATTCAATTTATCTAACTTATCGAACACAATTATCTTGATTAAAGAATGATGATATAAAAATGACTCCTTTTTAGGTGGATCTATATGAACTGCTGCTGCAATTTTTGTGAGGATTTTCAACAAGTAATACGGCATGTTGATTCTTTTTTTTTTATCCTTCAAATGTTGCAATAAACGAATATGGTAAAGAAAAACTATGTTGTACCTCCCTTCAAAAGTTAGATATTTATGGATGATGAAGGTCATATCCTTCCATGGATCATCAAGTCAAGTCCTCGAAACGGCCTTGGTCCAATACAGCGTTCCCTGCAACTTATTCAGGAAGGTTTTCCACCCTTTTCCTTTCAACTATTGGCTCTTGAACCAATTTACCCTCTTTCACTCTAACCCTGTAATTATGGCCAACAATTCCTCTATTAAAGTGATATTTATATCACCAATCTTGGTTGTTCTCCCATTAAATGTTTCAACGAATGGCATAGTTACTACCACATTGTGCCCCTAAAATTTTTCAAACATTTGCAGTAACCCTACTTTTTGAAAAACTACTTTGCATGTTGTAAATTCATAGAGTAAGGTTGTTCCCTACGGATCATATTTGACAAAAAACAATGGTGCCATATTTCTCACGTTGTGTGGTGAATCTGTTGGGTGACATGTTCGAATACTTTCACAGACAAAGGTAAAAATGGTAGAGACAGGTAATAGATGAAGGTTACAAAGCACCATGGAAAATGATGGAGAATGAGATGACTTGTGGGACCTTTTAATGTATTAACTCAAACATATGAAGGGTCATCGAAACATCATATCATTGTAGGGGTGCATCATATCATACAATGTCTATTTGAAATCATAATAACATTTCACATGAAGATCATCGTTGATAATGATGGCGCATACAACTTGGATATGATTATTGCAGACAAGTGGTGTTTCAATTATAGGCGAAGAAATGGGTATTTATGAAAAATCGGTTTGAAATCATGGAATATGATTATGTCTAAAACTCATAATCATAATAATTTTGATTTCAAATCGTTCATAAATGAAATGAATGGAATTAATAAATTCATGGTAATCGGGAGGTAGTGAATGGAGTTAATAGATTTAGGGTAATAAGAAGGTAGTGATTTAGGGTAACCCTGAATCATATAGCATATGGAATGATTGTAAGTTGGATTTGAAAATTTACTCTAGTTTAACAAGTAAATAAATATTTAAATACTACTACCTTATATACCAGCCTACCATTACTAGGAAATGTTGATGTTGAAAGAATGATTCTGAAGTTACTTGAAACAAGTGTTTATGGTGCCTCTACAATCTAGTTCAACTTTGAATGTTCTACACATTTGTCACACCAGTCTTCAATTGAATTTTCCTTTATTATTGGAATTCATTCTTTTATTACAGGAATTGACTGTATTTTTCTGTTGAAATGAATGAATTCCTTTTATTAAAGGAATTGACAACATTCTTTTGTTGCAGAGGAATGGAGATTTTAATGCTACTACAAAGGAATAGGAAATATCTGATGCTGCTAGCAGAGATGAAGCTTGATACAACTATTAATCACTAAAAAGTGACTAATTTATACTAATTTATCTCTGAAAATTTTGCAGGAAATTTGTACAATACCGAAAAAATGAGCTCTACCAACCAATTTCCTAGTTTTCAAGCAAATATCACATTCAAATGCGTCATGAATCCTAGTTTTCACATTCTGAACCTTATTTTTCTCTTTATTTTTTTTAAAATTATTGTTATTTTTTTTATAAGAAAATTAAATTTGGAATGGAAGAGGAGTAGAGGAGTTATAGTTCTTAGTCACAATTTCCATCTCGGATTGCTTAAGTAAACTGGAAACAAATTCATTTATAGACGTTGCCTTATGGTAGAAGTTTAGTCT
>ML822927.1:16870-46501 GCA_009831015.1 Picea engelmannii
TTTTATGCAATTTGTAAATGCACTACACTTAGATTCCCTCACCACATGAAGGGTTAGTCAAAACATAGGTACTTAGGGGGTTAAAAGGAACCAAGTTTCTCCTCTTTTTCTTTGAGTTGCCATATGGATGGCTTGTTTTTATTGTAAAATTTAAGTTGAATTTATTTTCTATCACATATAAAAGCACTTGCATTGGGACCAGAAATCAAACTTTAATCATTGAGTATGCTCTTCTCTCACACCATAGAGAGATCTTGAGGATCAGAAAAATGATTAAGGAGACAATTTCATCTCCCTTAACAAAATCTTTAGGAGATGAAAAAGCCCCCTTAGGGATCCTCTTAGTTTCTTTTCAAAACATCTTAAATTGTAAGGGCCCATACATGCCCACACGTTGCAAAGTTAGGATAGTTTTCGAAATTACTTCCTTAGTTTACATCACCAGGAGAGCTTAAAGATCAAAGTAAAGACATGCCCATACATGCCCACATGCTTGCAATCTAGGATAGTCTTCTCAAATCTTTCTTAGATTAAATCACATTAGGGAGTTTAAAGGATTGGTAAGGACCCATATGTCCACATGCTAGTTCTTTAGGAACTTTAAAATTCTACAAGGTTGTACCAATGACATATAGTAAGATAGGTAATCAATATTTGTAAGGACCACAGGAGGTACACATGTTGCAAGGTGACACCTAACTTATTAAAAATTTGTCACATTTGTTCACTTTCTCACACACAAAGTCACTTTTTCACTCACATAATTTCATCTCGAATCGTGGAGGTTGAAGTATTTTCACTCACTTTTTTAAACTATTTGAGCATAAGGACATAAGAACAAAATACAATAAGACTCATGTCACCAATGGCAAGGTTTATATTAATGAAAGAAAATACCAAGAAGAAAGAGGACTATGAGTCCCTTCTTCCTCCAAGGGAGGGCTCTTGGACCCCCATAAATAAGCTCTTGTTACAACTTTGAATGAAATGATGAAAGAATCCCAAGCTAATCCACTCAAGAGTTGAGATGGATTGCCCAATGTAATGGTGCTAGTATGCTCTTGATGAGAATAGAGGATTCCTCAAGAGAACAACAACATCATAACTTTGCTAATGAATTCCTTGAAAATTAAGTGCACCCATGGCCTTGTTTTATAGCACCTCTTTGAGGTATTGTGCAACTAGCTTGTAGTGTGAAAAGGGGCTATTTAGGGCATTTTTAGGTCTTTGACCAGCCACCCAGCCGGATTCAGTCGAGATCTGAGTGTCAAATCAACATGGAAGCTGAACCAGAAGTGGGTGGGAGGCCGACCACTCTCATAAATGTGTTGTTCTCACATGTGCATGGATTTTAGTGATCACAGTCATGCATCATGCGCATGTGCGTTTTTCTTATGTTTTTGGATAACGCATGTGTGCGTGCGCCCTATGTAGTCATAGTGCACTTGAATTTTATCACTGGTTGTATAGTTCTGGACCTTTTGGAAATGCTTTTGTGGTAATTTTGGTCCATGGATGGCCTCATAACTGTTTGACGATGTTGGATTCTTTTAATCATTTGCAGACGATATTTTAGTGATAACAGATGCCCCCTGATGGATGAGGTTAGGAGCATACGTATAGCCGAAATTAATCAATGTTTCTTCTATTGAGAGCGTTGTTGTAAGAAAGAGCGATAGTGAGGGTGTCAAGAGTTACCCGTTGGAGAGAGAAAGGAATCGGTAGGACCCAACCTTCCATAAGGTGTGTAAAAATACATTGTGTACAAACGAGGCGGGCATGCCCCATGCTCGTGTTATGTAACTCAAAAAAGTACAGTAACTGAAACTGTGTGTTGATGGAGATCACTGCAGCACCCTCCAGGGCGGTTTTGATAAAGGCAAAGGACAAGTTTGATGAGGAACATACTCTGAACAGTAGGCAAGGATACTAGTAAGAAGTATCACGGATGTTGTGGGCATTGATAGCCCAACCAAGTTCAGAGGTCGTCGGCGAATATAAGAAACAACTGCAATATTCGCAAAGTAAGACCCACCGTAGCATGAGAAAGTGTTGAAGTCGAATGCTACGGGGGTCAATGAAAGCAAGGAGTAATTTTGGTTCTCCCTGTGTCGTTCGAGACCTATCATTGGAAAGGTAATGAGAGTCAAGATACTGTCACCCTTCTGGAAACTATGCTGATGTCGAAAAAAAAGGGGAGGTGACTCCAAGAAGCAAAGGGCTTCGTAAAATCTACTATATGAAGTGAGGAGTGGAGGAGCTACATAGACGAAGTCAAGATGTATGAACACTCAAAATTGCCCTTGGTTGGGGGTATATGTAAATTATAAGTGGCCGCAACCGTTCAACTGGGTTGAGTGTCAGGGTGATGACAAGATGGGGGATAAGTTGTGCCAAAGGCAGGAGAAAGTGGGAAAACTCAGAGAGCCGAGGTAAATGGCCTGTGGGATACTCAGAGTATATGGACGATGTCAATAGGAGTAGATGATAAAGAGTTCCCCAACCAAGGGTGACATGGGTTGCATTTGCCAAAAAAGGTAAAAAGGTCGTCAAAGGTGATGACCAAGAGATATGTAAATGCAGGAAACAAAGGCTTTTTTATAATGAATAAAGAATAATTTTGGGATGAGTGTACAAATACAAAAGTGGGTGCTCCAATGTAATATGGTTGAGCCGGTGAGGGTGCAATTTGTTTGGAGAACTGGTGGGGGTTGGGGGCCCCATGGGTGGGTTTCTGTATGAGGTAGATGAAATGGAGGGAAATTTGCAGATGGGAAAATTGATGGTGGATGACATGGAGGGTTCATGATACTGCGGAGGTGCAGTCAAAATAGAACCTTGAAGAGATAATCTGGGAGTCCAGTGGGAAAGCTAGAAAAATGAGGAGGAGTATGTGGCTGATTCACGACATGATGTAAGACTATTGGGACTCCCATCCCTAAAGGGTTGAAAAACAACATGAGTGTCAAAGTGCCAAAGGGTGCTTATGAATGGGACAACTCATGTGGGGGAGAGTGCTACTGGGTGACAGTACCTGAGATGCAATGGAGGTGTCGGTACTGCAGAGGTGAAGATGGGGATCCTAAAGGAAAATGTCAGAGGGTGTGACTGGAGATGCAATTGTGATTCAGAGGGGATGATTACATGCCAGTGTTGATGATATACCTGAAGGGGTTGCGTTGATGTATGATGACCGAGTACCTACACACATGAAAACCAAATACCCGACGTGAACAATATCTGAAGAGAATCGAACATACAAGCATATATGTAATAATTTTGAACATGAGCATGTGTACCTAGATGGGGTATGACAAAATGGCGCCACAAGGGCTAAGGATAAAAAATGGCCCAGGGATTGACAGGATGCTGATCTCATGGCTGAAGATGGATCACAAAATGGACACCCAAAGCACCCGGAATGGTGTTTGGAAGTTTGGCGGAAAGGCCTATATATAGCTATAGAGCCCATACTGCCACCTCATTTGTACTTACTGCCAGAGTGATAGGATGAGAAGTATTCAGAGGAGATTTGGAGATTCCAAGAGAATGAGGCAGTCAATCCAGGACCAGCGAGCTTCAGGTTAGTAGTCTAATCGTCCTGCATAGAAGTAGGTTTTCAATGTATGGGCAGGGCCTGGATGGAGGTTCGTACAAGGGGTTTTATGGGTGATCCCCCCAATGCGCAGGCAATCCAGAAATATGTGCACATGGGTGCACGCCTATTAGCCAGATAGTCATGCATGGGGGCGCCCGTAGGGGGGCTAAAGGCATGCATCATATGCACACCTGTTTGCGACACAGTTGTGCATGGGTGCACGACTGTGTAGTAGATAGGCGCACTGTGATGCGCGACTATGTTTGTGACAGGGGCACATGGAGGCACCCCTATAGGGTTGGCAGGTGCGCACGCATGCAGGCCTATGGGATGGACAGGTGCACCTATGTGCGTGCCTATGGGGTAAACAGGTGTGCATATGTGCACACCTGTGGGGTGAACAGGCATGCATAGGTGCGCACCTGTGGGGTGAATAGGCGCGCCTTGGGGCAAGGATGGGGGGTGCAAAACTTTATCTGTTTTGGATATTGTAAGGTGTTTTATAGTCAATATGGATGACCTAAGACTGTATTATGTGGTTGCAGGCGATCATTTGCACGATGTTGGTCCATTAGTGAGAGCGAGACTGGTCACAGTTGAGGGATGTCGTGGCTATTGAGGAGCCGGGGGTTCGTGCCACTTTGGCAGCTTGTGGAATACTGAAGTTCTTCGAGTGCCTGTTGATACGGGTGCAGGAGTATCTCCTGCAGTTTCTGATCTGGATGTGGAGTTCGAACCTGCATTGCTTCATGGTGCAGGGAGAGCAAATCACCTTCACTATGGTGGAGGATATATACTTTCTGACTGGGCTCCATTTTTGGGGAACTCCCCTACCAGTGGAGCCGGTGTTACCTGCGGATGTGTCATTAGTGACCTTGGGTCAGAGGTATGATTCGAGGGAGAACTACATGCCGGGCTCCATCGTGAGCATCAGGGCGATGGATTCTCTAGCTCATCGCTATGTAGTAGCAATGATTGTGAGGGTGTATCGGTCCCTCGCGACTCAATGGATTAGTGGTGGTCAACTGAGGGTTATGGGGAGGGCACTAGCTGGGGAGTACTTTGCTTGGGGGTTGACATTGCACGCCAGGATGGTAGGGAAGCTGGACAGATGTCGGTCTACAGATTCAGGGGACTTTGCCTTTGGGTCCATCTTGGTCTTCTGGTTTTTAGAGAGGGTGTCGATGTTGCACCCTAGGATTTTATTGGGCACTCCTGGGGCACAAGAGCCACGACTGAGGAAGTGGTTGATGATTTTAGTTCGCCATGGTGGTGGCGAGGGTGGCCATTTTTTCATGGTTGAGGCGGGATAGGTGTGGCGGCAGATGCTGCAGTATCCATACACTGGTGTTGACTTCCGGGGTGATCTGGACATGGTGTTGCCTCCAGGGGAGGTTTTTGATCACCGAGGTATGTTTTTTATTTTTCTATGTTGATTTTGTGAGATAGCATGACATATGTATTTTTTATAGATGTTGATACTATTGTTTGGTTGTTTGTATGTGCAGATGTGGGACCTCGCGGGCATGAGGTTGAGCTAATGAGAGTGTCGGCTCGCCAGGAGCCGGGGAGACCACCACGGGGAGGGTCGTGGGTAGGAGAGAGACACCAGCACGAGGACATCGAGGCGAGACCAGCTGATGATGAGAGAGCAGCGAGGAGACGTCGTTTTGATGACCCTGGTGTTGGGCCATCACATGCTCCTCCGACGGATGCCAGGGGAGATTTTGAGGATATTCTTCGCCGCCTAGAGGCAGTGTTGCAGGGCGTGCCTGAGGGAATGTGGTCATGCATCTAGGATGATGGCATCCTAGAGTAGTGTGTGGGGTTTCTACTAACGTGGCGGACTGTGGTGCGGTGAGCAGGAGTAGTAGGTGCTATGATGACCAGACGGTTAACTCCCAGTCTGGAAGGGACAATAGTAGGTGGGGCACAACTGCCTAAGGGAGGGGCAGGAGGTGGTGCACTAGAGGCACCGTGAGTGTCACTCTATGCATTGTTGTATTTTGTATATAGGCTGGTGAGCCCATTTTGGTGTAGTGGCACCATTTTGTACCGAGGTGCTTCACTGGCCTGCAGATTGTTGTATATTTGTATGTAAACATTTTGATGGCATTGTGGACTAATTTATATATATATATATATATATGAGTATACACTTTTGGGGTCTATGTGATGTTTACATGTGTTTGTTAATTGTGTTGATGATGTCTAATCTATATATGCTGAGACAGGCTCTTGATGATTTATGTGTGTGTAGAGATATCTTGATGTGATAGATGCCAATCTAAAACATCGTTAGCTAAGTTATCTGTAATTTGATTCAATTGTCTTGGAATATGTGTGAATGTAATGAAATCAAACTATCGAGATAAAAGTCTAACTTGCAGATATTTGCGGAAGAGGCAAGGATCGTGGACATGGTACACATTGTTGAGCTGGAGGAAAACTAGTTGAGAGTCAAGAAAAATGCTAAGGTGAAGAATACAATGATGATGGGTATTGGCAAGGAGTCCAATGACAGCAGTGTACTTAGCTTGGTTGTTGGTTGTTGAACCCAAACATATGCCGCTCGAGTGGAGTAGTTCATGTGAGGGGGTGTAGAGGGCCCAAGCTACCAAAGCGAGATTTCGTGTCCACCAGCTGGCACCGTCAGCATAATGAATGTGGTAGGTTGGTAAAGGAAGAATTTGTCAATAACACAAATGATAGTTTATACGTGAGGGATGGAAGAAAAAGATTAAAAACACTATGAAAGAAATAACCTAATGTAGAATGGCTACGCTTAGGCGTAATTTTTTTTTAAGTATAACCCATTGATAGGATTTTTGAGAGAGAGGCCTTTGGGTGAGGCCAGAATGTAGGTGCCTTTGGTGAGGCAATGTTGTATAATGTAGGGGCCATGTCATAGTGACTCGAATTTTCCATGACCAAGGGTATCATGAGTGATGTCGTATGCAAGGATAAAGTCACCTTCGTGAAATGAGCGAAGGTTGACATGGTGATCAAAGATGGCCTTTGACCATTTTTTGGCTGCCTCATTGTTCTATAATGAAGATCGACGATCTTCATCCAAGGACCCTAAGTTCAACAAGCACTGCTCCATTGGACTAGTGTCGGGTAATAGCTCAATTGCAGTGTGTAAGGTGGGAATTTCGCACTCGATAGGAAGAGTGGCCTCTACCCCATGGACTAAATGAAATGGTGTGAAACCAGTGGTCATTTTCATGGCCGTATGGTAAGCCCATAGTGCGGAAAACAACATATGATGCCAATTGGTCTTATGTTTATTAATTGTGTGTTGCAACATGGTCTTGAGGATATTGTTGACTGCTTCGACCTATCCATTAGACTGAGGGTACTATGGTGAGGAAAAATCATGGGAGAATCCCAACCGAGATGAGAGTTCGATGAAAATATCATTCTCGAAATGTTTCCCGTGATTGGAAACTAGTTGGAGTGGCACTCCAAAGCAGGATATGACATGATTAAAGAAAAAACATGCTACCATGTTAGCAGTGTTGTTGAAGGTGGGCACGACACAACTTCAGCCCATTTTGTGAAGTAATCAATTGCGACAAAAATGTATTTATGTCCATTGTTGGATGGGGGATTACAAGTCATTAAATCGATGCCCCATTTACAGAAGGGGACTGCAGTAATGACTGGGTGGAGAAGAGTAGGTGGTGCTCATTCTTTGTTGGCATAAATCTGACATTTCTCGCATCACTTTACAGCGTGAATGAAATCGTGAAACAATGTCAGCCAAAAATAACCTGCTCATATGATTTTCTGAGGAGTAGACATTCCTGAAAGATGGCCCCCGCATGTGCCACTATGGCAGTCGTTCAAGACTCTATCAACCTCGTCAATAGTCAAGCATCGACGAAGTATGGTGTCGACCCCTCACCAATATAAGATATCTCCTATGAGGAGATAGCGGGGGGCCTGGTGGCGAATACGACGGTGATCATCCGGTGAGAGGTGGTTACTGAACTTTTGGGTTTAGAGGTAGATGAGGAGATCGTCGTACCAAGGATCATATGAAGTGATATAAAAGAGATGTTCATCGGGGAAGTCAGTATTGATCGGGGCACTAGTAATATCGGAGGGGAAGTTCGTGACAAGTTCAGCGAGGACGAGAGCTTTCTTGCTCTTGGGTGTTGAAAATTCAATATCGTACTCCTAAAGGATAATGATCCATCAGGAAAATTTGCCATTAATTTTCCTATGACTGAGCAAGTATTGCATAGGCTTGGAATCTGCTACGACTTTAGTTGTGTGAAATAGAATGTAATGGCGCAGTTTCTGGACAGCGAGAGCGACTGTAACAACTAGTTTCTCTTCGTGATTGTACTTCAGGGGTGGCCCTGAGAGGTTTTTACTAATGTAGTAAATGATGTGTTCATGATCGTCATCGTCGATTTGAATGAGAACTCTTGGTACTAATACAGCTGAGGTGGATATGTAGAGGATATAGTCACGATTGTAGTTGGGTGCACTAATTAAAGGGGTGTTGGAGAGCGCCATTTTAAGATTTTCAAACGCTTTTTGGGCATGTTCATCCCAGTGAAATGGGATGTCATGGTGTAGTAAGCAAAGGAAACTATTTGCTCGAGTGGCATAGTCTGGGACAAATTGTCGTAGAAAGTTAGATTTTCCTTGTAGGCTCTGGAATTGACGTAAATTTCGGGGGGTGGAATTTCGGTGATGGCTTGGAATTTGAGGGGGTTCATGGTTATACCATTTTGGGAAACGATGAATCCGAGGAGTTTCCCAGTAGTGACGCAGAACAAACACTTGAGGGGGTTCAAGCGGATGTTGTATTGACAACACCATTGGAAGATGATCCGTAAATCATCAAGATGTTGGGTGCATTTTTTGGATCAAGCTGTAAGATCGTCCAAGTATGTGAGGATGATATGAGCTAGATCATGAACAATGTATGTCATAGCCCATTGGAAAGTTGCGTCAACATTCTTTAGGCCAAAAGGCATGACACGATATGCAAAAGTACCCCAAGGGGTGGTAAATGTGGTTTTGTATTGATCGACTGGGTGGATTTGGATTTGATGGTAACTAGAGAAACCGTCCATGAATAATAGAGCCTCGTGGCCTACACAATCGTCGATAATTTGATCGATGAAAGGCGTTGGAAAGTTGTCCTTGGGATATGTGTGATTGAGATCACGAAAGTCCATGCATACACGGATAGTGCCCCGTTTCTTGTTAATGGGTACAGGGTTGGAAACCCATGAGGTATAGGCGATGGGGTAGATGAACCCCACCGCGCGTAATTTGTCAATCTCAGCTTTGATGGTCGCTGCTTTGGATGGGTGTAGCAATTGTTGTTTTTGATGGACTAGTGTAATGTCAGGCCAGGTGTTGATGCAATGTTCGACAATAGAGGGATCAAGGCCAGGCATCTCTGTGTATGACCAGGAAAAAATATCTCGATATTCTTGGAAGAGGGCTTTGTAGGTGGTGATTTCTTAAGGAGTGAAAGCGACGCCAATTGTGATTTCCTTGATGACTCCATTTTTTATGGAAATATCAATTTTGATGGTCGAGGAAATGTTGGCCATGTTGCCTTCTTCAAAAGCATCAGGGGCAGGAATGGGGTTGTTGAACCAGTCGATATGCCCTGATGGGATACAATCCTTGGTTTCGACTGCATATATGGAGTGTTGGTTAGGAGGCATGGAGGCGTCCTGTGGAAAGAAGAGTGCTCTATGATGTAGCGCATCCCATGGGTAGTCGGGGGTGTGTAGTTCTTCGAGTATGTCCTCATCATAGTGGAATTGGAAGGAATACAAGGGGTCTAATAGGGTGATATTGGTGACTGTCGCTGTGAGCCTGTCTTCAGGTTAAGAAGAAGCAGGGGGGATGACGCAATGAGATTGTGATGGTTCTCTCGACATAAACCAAATATTGAAGTATTGAGGAGTACCAGTCGTAGTTGGATGTAAAATTTCCATAGGGAAGTGTACAGGAGAATTGGGGGGATTTGAGGGTAAATCCTCAGATAAATCATCCAAGAACCATGGAGGAGTTGAGAGTGCTTCAGGTTCAGGAGAAATGATATGAAGAACCTCTAATGATGAGGTAAGGTCAACCATCGATTCTATAGGGGGTGCAGGAGGTTGAACCAGGATCGATTGGCGTTGCCTGTATTCAATGATCATAGGACATTGGTATGTAAAATGATCTAAGGATTCACATAGAGAGAAAGGGAATCTCATACGTTCATTGACTGAAGTCATGACATAATGGATGTTAGTGATGTTAGGTAAGGATGATGTAACTAGAGTGGTCTCGGTCTGGAAGCTCTAGCATACTGTGACTAATGTGTGTCAAAAACGAGGTAGCACGGGGCAATGGTGTGTATAATGGCCATATTCTGAACATATAGCACAAGAAAATTTGGTTCGCAATCCTTTTCTACTTGAGTTAGGGGTGATAGCGACAGTACTTGCTATAGCGGTGAGCAGTGATGGTGTTGGATTGAGTGGAATCAGATTCCGTAACTCGGGTAGAGATGGGAATTTGCTGGTTTGGTGTCCATCTTTCTCACATAGCGCGCAAGGACGTTGGATGAACGGGGGAAGTGGAGCTGTGGGCTCCTTCTTCTTTCACCTGCCCCCAGCTGTGGTAGGGAGGTTAGTGACTGGGGTTGTAGGGGGTATGGTGGGAGTGAGTATAGGAATCATCATTGGGATTCCTTCCATTTGGGGAGGAAGGGATGGTTGAGGGACCATCTCTGGTGGATGTAAATATCAAACTGGGATTGCCAACACCATATTAGGGAGAGTAAGCGTTGCAGCTACTTGGAAAGCTTGTACACCTAATGGAGAGTAGAAGAAGGGAATTTGAGTAATGGCTTGGGGAACTATCTCCCAAACTAGGATATGGCCTTGGGGAGAGGGGAAATCATGGGCTGGTGGAGTCGATGAGTTTGCAAGAGGCTCAGGAGGGGGGAGCTATATGACTAGTGAGACGTCAGATATGATAGAAGCCTCCCTGAATGGAAGGGTACCTTCCTTGTCAGTTCCTTTGGATGATACGACGCATACATGATTGGAAGGATGAAGGAGCGGTGGTGCACCATGATAAGTTTCTAACAATGATGGGTCTTTGAAAATTCCAGGACCCATTTCGATGAGTGGGTGTACTTTTGGGTTTGTGTGGATGAGAGGGAGAATGTTATCGATCTTAGCAGAAGGGTTAGGCTCATAATGTAATACTTGGTCAATTGTAATGATCTTCCCGTTATGGGGGAACATCATGGTTCAAAAGACAGAAGAGGAAACTGCCTTCATAGAGTACATGTAGCTACGACCGAACAAGATATTATAATCGAGTGGGGCATCGATAACTTCAATGTCAATGAGAATGGTCTTGCCCCCAAGTTCTATGGGTACATTTTGGAAGAGACCTTCAAGAGACGATGGACATCCGTCATAAGTTCTAAAGGTAATAGCAGATGGGATGAGTTTGGGGGAACCAAGTTTCTCCCATATAGATTTGGACATAATGCATGTGGATGCACCTTCATCAATGATGCACCGATGAATGGTAATGTTCCAAATTTTTACTGGGATTTGAAAAGCGATTAGAGCAGGAAGGCGAGGTTCTCCACTGTCGAGATCAAAGGTGATGAGTCGAGTATCCACGGGGTTGACTACCCCCAAGGTGGAAAGTAATGATTTTCGTTGAGTGGGACAAGTTTGAAGGACTTCTAAGATTGACATGGTAGTTGGGGATTGTGCTAAGTCATCGACTAAACTGTAATTATGAGCCACCCTAGCCTAGGGGTTGTGGACATTCCTGCGCAGTGGGATGCGAGGGATGCAGAAAAAGTGAGAGAATGGCAGGGAAATAATGAATACTATTCATAACAAAAATCAAGTAATCAATAAACATCACTTTGTACTCAATACAAAACATACCAACACCAATTCAATAATTATTGTGTATCAAAATTGTTCACTGTTCCACATTCAAATTATCCAACACTTCTCAATAAACACAGACTGCAATCATACTCATAATTAAAACGACTTTCAACAGTCTTGTTAAGAGAATGCTTGGTTTCTAATTTCCTTCCTTTCGTTTAAGAATCGAAAGAAAACACACAACAACATTGCTCCACCTCTATCCATAATACATCACTATAAAAATATCATATATTGTCCATCAATTCATAATCGGCCAAATAAAACATACACACATGTCCCTTTCCAAATTGAACAGACTTCTAAATCATGCCCGATTTCATACACTCCTCATCGTATCAACCAATAAAACTATGCAATGAAACCATAGTCAATATAAAACTTGATCTTCATCACTGCTGATGCAATTATTCACAACATGCACAATGCTTCCATAATATACACATAGTGAACATAACGAAAAAAAACATAGTTATTAATTCCATAATTTGCTATGGTCTTGATCGGACTAGTGAAACACACAGTAGTCTCCAACTTGCAATTAACATCACGTTGTAAGAACACAATGATCGAAGGTATAACGAAAAAGAGGCAGCCCTTTGGCTACATATTATTACTCACCACTGATCACAACTTTTCAACCAATTTGATCAAATAAAGAAGAGATAGGTACTTGATGCAACTGTCATAACCACTCCACTTTACAACCAATCTTTGACAACCAAAAGGATGCCCAACAATAGTAAGAATAGTTGGGGATTTAAAAAAAAAAGGAGGCTTTGTCACAACAAATTTAAATAGGTAATCAAGAATGTTCTTAGTCATCAAAGAATAGAGAAATGGAGGTCCTCAAAACATATCAACCATAGGAAAATACCCTTCGATACAAGAATAGTAAAAACCACAGGGTATCTTATAAATTTCCAGTCTGGGAAATGGCGCAACATTTAGCCATGGAGGAAACAACGATGGGTAGGGTATAAAAACAATGCACATAGTGCATTCACGTTTGTGGAGGAGAAATGAGTGTCCATTGGATAGTGACAATTACCCAAAACACACAGAGGTATAACTTGTCTATTTCTTAAGATCCGAATGCATAAGTCGAGGCATTACTTATATCACCCAGTCAACCAGAAAGCATATATCTTGGCCAAGACCATGTGAATATTCCCACGAACAAATTCCAAGAAAATTTGATGTCAAGACCATGTGAATATTCCCATGACCATGACTCTGAAAAAACACAGCAACCAAATGATAGTTCGAATACGACTGGACATGGTTATCCTCATAACTGTGAGGAAGCAACCAACAAGAATGCACAGAGACAAACCCTCCACCAAAACATAAAGCGATAATACCCATATTCAATCAAAATACACAGAGACCCATCACGAGTTTCACCAAAAGAACAACCAACAAATGCCCAACTCAACCAAACCAATTCTTTTACTTGCAAATCGAACAACCACACAGTGATTCCAGAGAGAAAAAACACTCATTTACACAATTTCAATTATCAGGAAAACACAAACCCAAGAATTTTTGAGCCATTTTTCATTCATACAAAGATAATAATTCATGGATGGGTGAAAAATAACCATACCTGCAACCGATATCTTAAAAGGGATGGGCTGGCCGAGCATTTTCTTCCCAAGCTTGAATTTCATAGCTTAACCACCATCAAATAAAAATGCAACAATAACCATTCTAGGGTGATGACCTGATGGGGGAAATATGGAGTGACGTTTATTTACTGCATGTCTCTTCCATCTCATCATTTATTCAATTCCGAAGTACATGACAACCAACACTCACTAATGCATTAAAACCATGTAATCTATTTCCATACTATTGAAACCTGTGACCATATTCCTTGCCAAATGCGGCACCCAAACATTCACGTTAATCCTTGTCAATTTTTCATACCGTACCATATGCCTTTCCATATCATATGTTCTCACCATAACTCAAATGAAAATCGCATAACCATTTAATAGTTAGGACTAACACTAACATGTTTACTTTTTTAATTGCACATAACTTCTAACATAGCATAAACATAGGCCCTTTCCTTTAGGATTTTTTCCATAAGTATCTTTCCTTTGCTTTTGTTTATGTCGTTACTAACATATTTATTATGCATGTGTATCTAGGTAACAAATAATGGTGACATGATTAAACATAGCAATTGTAAATATGTGCCAATCACAACATAAAAGTAAAGCTTTAAATAACAGAACATTCCATAAAAGAATCATCCACCTGTCACGATGTCAAAAATGAAACCATGACTGCATCTTCAACCATATAATACTGTGTAAGCAACATTGAAACAACAACATAATATGTGCGACATGACTATCTCCGAGCCTCCAGTCTACAAGGGGGTCCCACCTACTACTATTATATTATTAGCATAGTTTAAATAAGAGGGCTTTAGCAATACTTTGCGGGCGAAATTCCTCGTTGCAATTTTAATCGTCAACAATGACCTTATCCAAGGTTTCAAATTCTTGAATATATTTCTTAAGTTTTCTTATCTTCTTTTTCTTAATTCTCATCTTAACAGTAAGATCATCAATAATGGCCTCTGTGTTAACAATTTGGATTTCCTTGTTAGGAATATCCTCATCATGGGTTTATTCATCAAGAGTCTTTTCAAATAATGGTAATCCCTCCATATCATGCTCTGCATAAATAATTTGTTCTTCTCCAGTAACTTGTGGTTTAATTGCATCATCTTTGGTCTTCATTGAACTCCTTATATGTTTTCTGACCAAATTTGATAAAATTTCTTCTTCTTGTTTCTCCTCTATTACCTTTAATGAATTTTCCTATTTTTCCACTTGTTCTCTTTGTGCCATTCCACTATTTATCCTCTTTGTCACTACCATCAAATTATTAGATGTTAATATTTTTATCTTGCTGACTATTTTTGGTGGAGTTTCTTTTTCAGGGGAATCATAATCTACCTCTGTTATTTTTTGTTTACCCTTTTTTCTTTGTTTTTCAATCAAAATTTCTTTAGGGTACTGTGTTTTATTCTTGCTCGACTTCTTCTTAGTTTTGTATGATGTTTATGTTGTACATTTCTTAAGGGTATGAGAGTATTTTTCCTCAGACTATTGTTTTTCCAGTGGTTTGAGCTTCTGTAAACCCTTTCCCACTTGTTTCTGTTTATCCTTAATTCCTGCAATGCCACTATAGGTCTTACAAGATTTCCATTTCTTTATGAATTCTCACTAGATAGACCAATCTCTTGAAAGTTATTCCTTAGAGGAAACTCTTCCCATGTTTGATTCAATTTATCTAACTTATCGAACACAATTATCTTGATTAAAGAATGATATAAAAATGACTCCTTTTTAGGTGGATCTATATGAACTGCTGCTGCAATTTTTGTGAGGCTTTTCAACAAGTAATATGGCATGTTGATTCTTTTTTTTTTATCCTTCAAATGTTGCAATAAATGAATATGGTAAAGAAAAACTATGTTGTACCTCCCTTCACAAGTTAGATATTTATGGATGAAGAAGGTCATATCCTTCCATGGATCATCAAGTCAAGTCCTCGAAACGGCCTTGGTCCAATACAGAGTTCCCTGCAACTTATTCATGAAGGTTTTCCACCCTTTTCCTTTCAACTGTTGGCTCTTGAACCAATTTACCCTCTTTCACTCTAACCCTGTAATTATGGCCAACAATTCCTCTATTAAAGTGATATTTATATCACCAATATTGGTTGTTCTCCCATTAAATGTTTCAACGAATGGCATAGTTACTACCACATTGTGCCCCTAAAATTTTTCAAACATTTGCAGTAACCCTACTTTTTGAAAAACTACTTTGCATGTTGTAAATTCATAGAGTAAGGTTGTTCCCTACGGATCATATTTGACAAAAAATAATGGTGCCATATTTCTCACGTTGTGTGGTGAATCTGTTGGGTGACATGTTCGAATACTTTCACAAACAAAGGTAAAAATGGTAGAGACAGGTAATAGACGAAGGTTACAAAGCACCATGGAAAATGATGGAGAATGAGATGACTTGTGGGACCTTTTAATGTATTAACTCAAACATATGAAGGGTCATCGAAACATCATATCATCGCAGGGGTGCATCATATCATACAATGTCTATTTGAAATCATAATAACATTTCACATGAAGATCATCGTTGATAATGATGGCGCATACAACTTGGATATGATTATTGCAGACAAGTGGTGTTTCAATTATAGGTGAAGAAATGGGTATTTATGAAAAATCGGTTTGAAATCATGGAATATGATTATGTCTAAAACTCATAATCATAATAATTTTGATTTCAAATCGTTCATAAATGAAATGAATGGAATTAATAAATTCATGGTAATCAGGAGGTAGTGAATGGAGTTAATAAATTTAGGGTAATAAGAAGGTAGTGATTTAGGGTAACCCTGAATCATATAGCATATGGAATGACTGTAAGTTGGATTTGAAAATTTACTCTAGTTTAACAAGTAAATAAATATTTAAATACTACTACCTTATAGACCGACCTACCATTACTAGGAAATGTTGATGTTGAAAGAATGATTCTGAAGTTACTTGAAACAAGTGTTTATGGTGCCTCTACAATCTAGTTCAACTTTGAATGTTCTACACATTTGTCACACCAGTCTTCAATTGAATTGTCCTTTATTATTGGAATTCATTCTTTTATTGCAGGAAATGACTGTATTTTTCTGTTGAAATGAATGAATTCCTTTTATTAAAGGAATTGACAACATTCTTTTGTTGAATGGAGATTTTAATGCTACTACAAAGGAATAGGAAATATTTGATGCTGCTAGCAGAGATGAAGCTTGATACAACTATTAATCACTAAAAAGTGACTAATTTATACTAATTTATCTCTGAAAATTTTTCAGGAAATTTGTACAATATCGAAAAAATGAGCTCTACCAACCAATTTCCTAGTTTTCAAGCAAATATCACATTCAAATGCGTCATGAATCCTAGTTTTCACATTCTGAACCTTATTTTTCTCTTTATTTTTTTTTAAATTATTGTTATTTTTTTTTATAAGAAAATTAAATTTGGAATGGAAGAGGAGTAGAGGAGTTATAGTTCTTAGTCACAATTTCCATCTCGGATTGCTTAAGTAAACTGGAAACAAATTCATTTATAGACGTTGCCTTATGGTAGAAGTTTAGTCTATGGCCATTTGCCACAAATGAAATTATTGATCCATCAATGGTTTTAATCTTTAAAGAGCCATTGTTGAATACCAATTCAATTTATTAGGAGTTGAGCCAGTGAGTGATGACCTTTCCTTTGAATTTTTTAAAGTTTGAATCAAACAGTAAGGCCCAGTCACTGGCTTTAAATTTCTTCTTCTTGATAAATTTGTGTTATACCACAATTTTTCACACCAATTTTCATTTGTGAGATGGCTTAACCCTTTCCCTAGATTGCAAACTTAAATCCCACTCTTCTCCATCAAATTCATTTAAAAAAAACATTTTTGTTTCCATACGTTATTCACCCATTTGTAAATCGCATACATATTCTATCTGATAATGTACAAATTGTATGGAGAAGGAGCAAAAACCTTGTGCAAGGTTATGATGACAATTTGAAAGCTTCACTATTTCCCTTAGCCTCTGAGTAGCCTTCCTCTGATCTGGAAATTGGTTTTCCAGCATTCCTTCCTCTCTCATATATGACCATAGGGTTTGTTCCTATCCCTTTTGGGTCATTCGATGAAGAATAGCTTTGATGAGTTAATGTTTGAAGCGTCCGTTGGAGGAACCTAGGCGGATGGATTCGTGGTAGTGTCAGTGGTTAGAGTTAGGTTGTAACTAACTACTTATATTGTTTTCAATAAAATAGTTCTCTTTCCCTCCATATATGTATAATTTGATTCACTTTTTTTTATATATGTTAAATTGCTTCACATATTTGAATTTGCACATTACATGTATAGCTTGATTTCATAACTACCTTGTTGTAGTATATACTTGATCTTCTTTTGCAGGTTGATAATTGCAGATATCGAGGGAAAATCAAAGATCGAGAGCAAGGAACAACATCGAATGATAGGATACAAGATGTGAGATCTTCTATTCTCTCTTCCAAGTAGTTATTTTATTACAAGTTTGTGTGAGAGGGTAGGTTATGTATTTTAATACAGTTAGGATCTGTTGTGACATGACCCAATATAATAGGGTAAAATTCTTATAAAATAATTGGTGACCACACTGAGGATGCTTTCTCCTAGTTTGGTTCATTCTTATAGTTCTTGTGTTGTCTTGATTTCTGTAATTTTTTCTTTTTTTTTTGGATTTCTTTCAAAGCATTTGCCTTCTCATAAACTTGTCCCAAGTTTCAAGAATCTTCCCTTTGGGGTTGCAATCTTTTATTTGATTTTTTTTTAATCCATATGATCTTTTCCTATGTTTGAATCATGTATATACATGGTTTTACCTTGTTCGAATAGTGTATGTACACTACTGACTATGTATACAGTCACGTATCCTTTTGAGAACTTGATTTTTGGGCCTTTCTCTCACTTTTGGGAAGATCTACTTTGGATGTTTAATATGTTTTGAGCCTTCTCATTTTTATTTTGTCTTTGATTGTTGTGTTTAAGTATTTGAAAACATGGAAATCATACTAAAAGTTCTTGTTTATTATTAGGTTGGTATTTTACTTATAACGTTATTTAGGTAGGTTGAAAGGTCAATTGTGTGTGGATGGGCTTAGTTTCTAGTTGATTGATGCATTCCATATTATAGAGTTCTTGTTTTCTTCCTTTTTACCTTCTTCCCTTGCTTCATAAAAAGAAAATATAAAAATCACATCGTATTTTCACTTCATTTCTTTTTAGTAACAAAAAAGACAAAAAAATAACTTGCTTTCTAGTCATTTATCTATTGTTCCTTTGCCTCTGAACTTTTCAAGAAAAATGATTTGCTTACTAGCACTCAGGTCTTAATGTTTTTTGTTTGCTTTGGTAGTTGTTGGTTTTAGTTACAATATCCTTTTATAAAGGAAAACAAATCTTGTATGCTAAGTTCTTTCTCATTTTGTTTTTCATTACTATTCAAAGAGTATTGTTAGGCATGAATTACAAAGTTACTTTAAGATCTTGCATATGATAAAAAATACATTGTTTCACTTTTGAAAAGAATAAAAAGAAAGAGTTTGTTTTCATTTGAAGCATTGTTACACTCATTTTTCAGTGAAGAAATCACATCTTGCATCTATGTTCTTAAGTGTTTTCTACTGAGTCCATCAAAACACCATCTAGTTTCCTCTTGAACCTTATGAGTAAATAACATCCCATAAAATGAAGGTTAACTAAAAAATGATTAGACATTTTTGTTTAATAGGGTAAACAAACTAATTTTGGGATAGGGCCTTGGTTTAGGTTGGAGAGTTAATTTATCCAAGGCCATAAAACAAACACAAGAGTCTGAGTTAGGGAGATTCAAATCCAACTATGATATATGTATAGTCGAGAATATCCTCTCACACAACAGTTAAACACAAGGTCGCACAAGGTAGAGTTTAGAAGATAACCCCTCCGAGGCTTAACTGAGCATAGTGGATTGAGAATATTTGGGTGTTTTTCCTGAAGTGACATTGAATTATATGGCGTCAGTCCTCTGCAAATTTTGAACCTGGTTGAAGTTTCCCAAAGTGACATTGGCCCTCTTGGCATCAGGTTTTTGGAAGCTTTGTACCTAGTTCCATATTTTCTAAAGTGGCATCGACCCTTTTGTAGACATTCCCATGGAAGATATTCAAGATTAGTTACCTTTCCCATACATCAAGTCCTGATTGTTGACTATACCCCCGTACGTCGACTGCAAGTTGGTAACATTAGTGGATTTTCCTAGGGATCTCAGAGGTGACTGTGTGGGGTTTCTCATGGTACCTGGGGTAAATTTCGAATCACACTTTTTAGTATTGTTGGAGGGTTCCCCACAAAGTGTGGGCACTTGCACCAGATAAGGATGGCTATTGTAGATCATGATAATTGATTTTCTCTCCTTTGTTCATCGATCCACGTGACTTAATCAACCCATGCCTTTGTTTGGAATGTCCTTCCCTTACTTTTTTACTATTGCGATCTCAGAACCTAATCTACCTGATTCAAGATATTGAAAAGGTTGTTTGTGACTATTTTTTCTATTAGGAAGTTTCTAGTGGTGTGCTTAGCGATCGTAGAATTGCTTTAGGAAGGTGCATAGGTGGTCACCTAGAGATGAAAAATCAAAGTGGTTGATTGACCGCATCGTTGATCGAGGAGAATTCAAGGTCTTCCCCCTGAATAATTTGAAGTGAATCCTCCTCCACCTCTATTGAGGTGTCAAATTGATCAATCTAACACTTTTCAACCAACTGGTACGGTAGAGATTTCAGATCTTGCAAAAGTAAACATTTATGATCCAAAGGTTGTAATAGTAATTGATCTTGGAGATGAACAATTATCTCCACTTTTCAACCCTCCATTAACTGTTCCTTACACTCTAGTTCTTGTGTAAGTTCCTCCTCCTACGTTGAACTTCACTAACAATATCTCTCTTCACTAGGTTATAATGGAAGGCACTCCAGAAGTGTCTAGGTCGGGAGTCGCAATTAATGCCACTTCAAAAATTGTCACCAGTGAGATATTCCCCCCTAATATGTCTAACCAAACAAGTGGTTTGGTTCAGTCCACCGTATTCACGTCGATCAACAACTCCACTCTATTGATTATTGGTTCCACCCATCCTTTGGGTGCGACCACATCATTTCCATCAACAACCAACGCTTTCATGTTTGGTATGCCATCGATGGGTATGCTAAATGCATTGAATGGGTCTTAGTCGATGTACCAAGTTTTTAATTTTGATTTAGGGAATTCTTCGATTCCCTACAAAGCTATTCCTTGGGGAGGAGGTCATATCCCTCTTCCATTCCCATCCATCGGGAGCAGAGCTTTCTCATATTCCATCCCTAACCCCTTTGAGGGATACAGTGCTTCTATGGGAAGTGTATTCCATTACACTATCATGTCATCCACCTTGACCCCATTCACATTATATGGTAGTTTCAAGAGTAATCATTTTTCAATGTCTGAAGTGTTGGAAGGGGGAAACCCCTTCCAAGCTCAGTGGAATCCCATGCAAAGGTATTTTCCTTTGTAAGGGACGTCATCAAGGCGAAACCCCTTTCCCAGTCAGTGGAACCCCATGCAGGTAGGTATTCACTTGAAAGGAGGTTCAATAGGGGGAAACCCTACATTTTTGTTTGGGAATCAAATGGGTGGGAGTTTTCTTTCGTTTAACCAGGACAAAATTTTTTCCCAAGGCTCTAGCTCATCCAAGAACTCTTCCTGGAAACCTGGTTCCATTTTTAATCCAAGAAATTATTTATAGGTTGCCCATCAATTGGTGCCGCAACCTAGGATACCCTTTTTGGAAACTCTTCATTTTCCATATTTGTTGAAGTTGATGAATGACCCAAGTTGGTGTGAGTTCCTCACCAAGAAACCCTATGATATTCCAAAGTTCAAAGGAGAGTGGTGAAGATTCGAAGGATCATGTAATGATGTTTCATTTGTGGAGCTCGTCTAATTCGTTAAACGATGACTCGATCTGGTTACGAATGTTCCAATGCACCCTCATTGGGGGTGCCACTAAATGGTATAAATAACTGAAGAGGTCGAAGTACTCAGTGTTTGGTGATCTGGACATGGTTTTTCTCAATCACTTCCAACTCCCTATCCAGTACGATGCTAGTACATAAATTTTAACTAACTTTGAACAAGATAAAGCTACACACATTTCTGATCATATTCGAGAATGGAGGAGACAAAAGAGTTTGATCAGAGACACGGTCCCACCATAATTTCTCTTAGAATGGTTCTTGAATTCATTACTTCCTTACATCTATAAGGATGTCACAACTTTAGGGTTGTTTACAGAAGAACAAGCGATCTTTAGAGAACAAAAATTGGATTTAATTTAATCCCAATCAAGTATTCTCTACTATATAATTCCCAACACACCACGATTGATTCTCAACTTGTCAAAACCAAAATCAGGACCACATGCCAATGATATTGTCAGTTCCTCTCAAAGAAAATCCATTGATATGGTCTTTAACCAGATGCAATCTTGTATATTTAGCAAACTGCGGCTAGTCCAGTCCTTGGATCGACCACCCCTACCGCCTAGTCCTTAGATGTACACATTGTGAAATCGAAGACTCAAAAGTGTCCTTAGAAACCTAGAGAGAAAAATAAAGTGCAAGGGAAAAAAGGGTAGTCGGGGAAATGATAAAAAGGCTGATAAGAATGATGATGGGGAAAATAATGAAAAGAGGAAAGTGAAATTCCCATACAAGCTTTGTGGGGGTGATCACTTTACTCATCAATGCCTGCAAATGGAAAAATCTGAATGCCCGATAAAGTTGCAACAACAACAAAAATAGCTTGTTGTATTAAAAAAATTGTTTTTGCAAGGACAAAGTATGCAGGTGGGATCTTCCACTTCCACTCTGCAAGGGGGCACTCCAATTGCACCTTTTCCAGACAGATATTTTTCATTTGTTAACATGTTAAATCATACAAAAATATAGGAGGTGTACTTGTCAACTAGAGATCATGATTACAGTAATCCAGATTAAACATCGAAAGGTAAAGAAATTTTAGATCCTCAGGGACCTCTCCACATAGAGAAACCTGAAAAGGAAATGATATCACACATATCGAAATGTATGTACAAAAGATCATCATAGAACCTTAATGATCGAGTTGCACCCAAATATTCCATTGTTGAATATTTAGCTCAGAATCCATGTGCAATGTCTTATTTAAAAGTTCTTCAGAGTCGCCCTGCTCAACGCACTGCATTGTTATTTGCGATTGAGGCATTGGATCCTTCCAACCAACTCACTATGAAGTTTGAAGCTACTTATGTGAAGCCTCACCTTCCTTATCATGTAGCCTTCCAAATCGACATTATATACATGAAACATGTGATCAGGAGGACCCTCGTAGACGAAGGAGCTTCAACGTGTGCCATGTATCTATCATGTTGGAAAGATATCGGTTTTAGAGATCTCACACATTCTCCTACTTTGTTAACCTCTTTTGACAAATGATCATTTATACCACACATGATTATTTCCTCTTTTCTGGTCCAGTTAGGAGGAAATTCTATTTCCATACAAGTAGAGGTAGTTGACGCATCACTCAACTATAATATGTTATTGGGATTCAGGAAGGAGTTGGACTTATGTGATGTCGGTATTTTAAATTTTATGTTTTCCCCATGAGGGGAGGATTGTAACTATCGATGAGATGGATTTTAACCACTCTAGCTCTACGGAAAATCTAGGATCCACAGTTCCATGGATAAAAAACTCTCAGTTGGAAACTAAGAGTGTCAATGTTGGAATGTGTTCTTCACTTATGGGTACTTTTAATTTGCCAACACCAGTGTCTTATATTCGTTCCACCCTGGTTGACTATCAAAAGTTGAGTTCCCCGACCTCTATGACAAGAGTTGCTTCATTGAGAACTCTATGTCTGCAAGATCCATGGGTGTTACTCTCACTGTGTGAATTGGTAGAAGGTCACACACATGCCAGGATGGCTAGGCCACTATCTGTAGTTGAGTTTTCTTATCAAGCTATCCAGAAAGCCACTTCAGACTTAGATCGAACTCATTTATGGAAAGAGGAGGACGATCAATTTCCTGAGCCCATTTGGGCCCAAAATTATTCAACTTCCCAAGAATTTCTTGATACCATCTTACCTTTAGATGAAGCTATTATAGAGGGATTAACTAGATCAGAAATTCCCTAGGAGGATATGCATCGTCGATCATATTTCCTCCCTGAAGTCAATCGTGTGGAAGGTGGATAATTTAAGTCAGTCTTGAGTAGAAATGTTGATCAGACGTTGAACCCCTTAGAAAATCACGATATATATGTCGAGGGGAATATGAAGAATATATCGGAGACCATCTTGATCAAAATTTCTAAAGCCCCTGATGTTGTTGAAAACATATTTATTGGGGCAGACTGCTCACAAGATGAAATTCGTCAGTATACAATGCTTTTTAAGGAATTTCATGATGTTTTCACTTGGCCATATCAGGAAATTCATGGTATAGATCCTCGGATTGGTGAACATAAGATTCAAACCTATGAGAACGATAAACCTATTTGAAAGAAGTTGTGATCGATTAACTTGAGGAAAACAACAATGATCAAGGCTGAGGTAGAAAAACTCCTCAAGGCAGGCTTTATCTATCCAGTCACATTGACAGAATGGGTATCCAATCTCGTTCCAGTGGAAAAGAAATAGGGTATGATTCAAGTGTGGATGTATTTTTTCAATTTGAATAAATATTGTTGTAAATACAACTTCCCTACCCATTTTATAGATCAAATTCTCAACGAATGCGTAGGAAATGGAATTTTCTCTTTCATGGACATTTTTTCTGGTTATAACCAGATACAAATATGGTTCAAGGACCAACATAGGACATCTTTTGTTTGTCCTTGGGGAACCTTTGCATAAAAAAATATTTCCTTTAGTCTTAAAAATTTTGGAGCCACTTTCTAGCGATCCATGATGTTTTCTTTCCATGATCTTAAGCACATATTGGAGGCCTATTTAGATGATCTTATGGCCCATTCTCGCAAGAGAGCACAACATGTGTTACACCTTCACCTTGTCTTTGAGAGATGTCGTCACTATCGAATTTGATTGAATCCATATAAATGCATTTTTGTGTGACTTCAAGACGTCTCTTGGGGTTTATCGTTTTAGCTAAAGGGATCATGGTTGACCCTTTAAAGGTTGAGGCAATAAATAGTTTCCTCCCCCATGCACAATGCGTCAGCTTCAAAGCCTATAAGGAAAGGAAAATTTCCTTCGACGTTTTTAATCAAACTATGCTGATATAAAAAAGGGATTTATGCACCTTTTGAAGAAGGGGGTTCCATTTTGTTGGGATGATTCAGCACAATGTTCTTTTGATGTATTGAAGAAATATCTAGTTTCAACTCCCTTTCTTAGCCCCATAGATTATACTAGAGATTTCCTATTATATCTGGAAGTATCTCAATATTAGATTGGCATAGTATTAGTTCAGGGGGATGATAATATCCAAGAGCATTTAATCTATTAGTTGAGTCATGCCTTATTGGGTCCTGAACTAAAGTATTCACACGTAAAGAAACTGGCCTCAATAGAATTTCATGTTGTTTAGCGTCTTCGACATTATATTTTATTGTGCAAGACGACCGTCATTGCTGACATTAACCCTTTTCAAAATGTTTTGACTTGGAGAATAATTGGTGGGAAGTACAACAAGTGGATTTTTGTTCTTCAAGAGTTCTATTTGGATTTTACTTCTATCAAATACACGAAGTATTTATTATTTGTCGAATTTATGTCAAAGTTCCCAATAGAGAATGAGGATAAAACAATTATTGACTTGCTTCCAGATGAGCATATATTCCTTAGCTCTTCATCAATCCTTGGTATGGAAATATTATTATTTATCTCCATACTATGAAGTTCCCTCTACATTACTCGTGAGATGAGGGAGGGAGGATTCACCACCTAGCAAACAATTATCTCATTATCATCAATACTTTGTATCGATGGGGGGTATACTAAATTCTTCGTCATTTCCTGACTCATGAAGAAGTGGAGTTGGTGTTGAATGAATGCCACAGTGGGGCATGTAGCGATCACTTTTCTAGGTTGGAAACAACACAAAATATATTTCCTACCAGATATTTCCGGCCAATGATCTTTAGAGATTGCATTGAAGCGGTCAAAAAATGTCACTCTTGCCAAATCTTTGCTAAAAATATGCATGCACATATTACTCCCATGTTTCTCATCATTAAATTTTCCCCCTTCACAAAGTGGGGGTTATATTTTGTGAAATACCACCAGTTTCGTCTAGGGGGCATCGATATATCATAGTGTTTGTTGATTAATTTACAAAGTGGGTAGATGCCATGCTGAAATTAGCTAATGATGGTGAAACCATAACACTTTTCATGTTTAATCAGATCATATCTAGGTTTGGGATTTTGAGAGAGATTGTCACTGACCATGGAAGTCACTTCCTGAATTGCATGATGTCTGAGTTAGCATCAAAGTTGGGTTTTAGGCAGGAGCACTCATCGCCTTACTACCTATTGGACCTTGACCAAGTTTTGGGAGTTTCTTGGTCATGTTGAGCTATTTTGGGACTTCGACAACTTGTCGAAGAAGGAGCGCAAGACGAAGTGGATGTCACAGGATCTCGGCCCTCTTTTGGGCCCCTTTTTGGGTTTTTTGGGATAATGTAATGGGAAAGGGATGTCGGCCCATGGGTTTACCCATGCTAAGGCCCACTTTTGTAATATATAAATAAGTATCTAGGAAATGTAAGAAGTGGCAATGAGATAAGTTCTAGAGTAGTGAACAAGCTAAGTGTTATATCCAAGTCATGTGAATGTATGCTAAGTGCAAGTAGGGTTTTGGATTCTTTTTGCATGATTGTAAAAGACTTGCAGAGCTGAGTTAAAGTAGGTTGTGACAGATCGTGAAAGGATGAGTCTTGTAAAGCAAGGAAGAAGGATCTAGCGAGCTGCGCAGATCTTCTGTCCTATGCAAAGTAAGGGTTTTGAAGTCTTTGAGCTTGTAACAGATTGAAGACACTAATAGAGAGGAAGAGTTGGTGGACATAGCCCTAGGAGAGGGGTGAACCACGTAAACCCTATGTCATCTTGATTTCTGCCTTATCTTTATGTGTTCATATGTTATATGCTAAGTGCTTGATAGATAGATCTGATGATGCTTATTGCTAATGATGTGTAGATTGTTAGATATGATATGTATGTATGTGCTAAGCGCTTGATCTGTTAGATATGAATAATCTGTTGATGCTAAGTTCTTAAATAGGTTAAGATCTCTGTGAAGCATGTGAAGCTCTGTTTTATCAATGAAGTAGATAATGATTGCATGTTAAAGAAATAATGGTGATAAGTGCTTTACTAAGTTGTATAATCATAGATATATGTCCTAGCTAAGGTTGAAGACACTTGAGTCCTACAACCTCCCCTGCCTCTACCTCGAGTGAGACTTCATCTACTTCACAGGTGTTGCCGAAAGGGCTGGTAGTTAGGGTTTTTTTGGTACGCTCTTGTAGCATTGAACCTTGGGTCTGCCCTGTGCCAAAAAATGGTTCCATTGTCGGAACCTGAAACTGTGATTACTGGGAAATGAGAAAGGGGAAGCTCTGTGCAAAGGTTCATCCTGAAACTGTGAAATCTCTATGCATAGATTTGTGCCCTAGTGTGTAGTATTCTACTTAATTTGTAAAACTTGGTGCTAAAGGAAGAAAGAAGGATAGAACTGAGAGAAAGAAGCCCAATCTAAAGAGAGAAGGCCATATCTGAAAGAAAGAAGGTCGGATCTATAGAAAAGAAGCAGTATCTGAAAGCTTTGTGCTCCAAGAAAGTTAAAAGTGAGAAGTTCTGATTGAAAAAGGTAAGATCTATAAGCTTTGTGCTTTGATAACGATAAGAATAGTGAAAAGTCTCAGATCTGAAAGCTTTGTTCTCTATAAAAGTAAGATAAGTGGATTTTTTTTTCTAGAGTATGGATCTAGGTATATCTGATAAGTTTTGTTCTAGTTTGAAAGTTAGGTTGTTAATACATGAAAGAAGGTTTGATATGAATAGATCTGATAAGAATAGTGAAAGATATGTTATACCTATGCATAGAAAGAATGTTTGGACTAACAAATGGATGCAGGATCCTAGAAAGAATTTGTTGCAGGTTAGCTACCATGATCCTAGTGTGAAAAATAGAAGAAGTTGGGGATCATTTAGAATAAAGAGAGGATTAACCCTATGTTATAGTTTCAGAAGACCAGGACATCTTGCTAATGAATGCCCTGACAGGAGACCTAGTTGTCTCTATTGTAAGTCTCTGGACCATGAAGTGTTGGATTTCCCTAGAATGATCGCTAATCTTGAAGAAATGAACCTGAGTCAAGAGAACCCTAAGGCAGATCCAAAAAGGGAAGAACCCTAGCAAGAATCAGAGAAAGTATGGATCCAAATAAAATAAACTGTGAATGACCATCGACATGTCATCTTTTTAGAGATCTTCAAAGAGAAGGAATGCATCAAAGTAAGAATAGGGGACTTTGACATTGACTGTTTTCTGGATGAGGAAACACAGATGAATATTAGGCAAGAAAGAACCTGGTGTTGCACATTATTTTTGTCACCCTCGTGATCGTTAATTTTGTAAACCTATCTATTGCCTTCAGAAGGGTCAGTGGCTTGAATTTCTAAAGAAAGAAGGGAGAATAACTTTTCCTAAGAGATGAAGTTGTGTTTTCCTCTGTAAAAACCCTATTTTGGAGGATTTCTGCGGGCTGCACCATATCTAGGGTGTGAAAATGCCTGATTTCCGCAGGCTGCACTATAGCTAGGGCGTGTAGTTTTCGTAGGTTGCACTATATCTAGGTTGCGACGACCTTCGTACGTGGGAAAAATGAGCATTTTATTGATGCTTCTAGAAGGAGAAGCTTCTATGGTGAGGTGGCCTCCGAATGACTTGGATCTTACTCACTTTCATGATTTAGTGGGATCATCCTAACCTCCTCACTTTATCCTCTTTAGCTTATAAAAGGAGAGGAGCTCTCATGGAGAAAGTTAGTTGGTTTTGGAGCTTGGCTTGGGATTAAACTTGATTGAGTTGGATTTGGCTTGGAATTATTAGCTTGGTTAGAGTGGATTTGAGCTTTGTTGTTGTCAAGCTAGATGTCAAATCTATAGTCTTAGAATTCTTGGATCAAAAGTGTGTGGGAAGCAAGGAACTATTGGAAGGAACCTTACAACATCAAGGCATCTTGTTGTAATCTCTGTTCCTATTATTAATATAATACAGTGGCATGTTTCTTTCCCATAGAATTATCTTTATTTTATTGCATAATTCCTTGATCATATGCATAGGTTGTCATTGAATATACTTTACTACTTTCACTTTTGTTGGTTTGTGTCTCACTATAAGGTCATCTTCACAAGAGCACCAGAGTGAAATAGGAACAACAAAGACATAAGGAAGCGGAATTTAAAGGTATGTCTATCATCTTTTGTTCGGTAGTAAATTTGATGATTAGAGCCTAGGGAAAGCGCCATGTCCTGTGATGTTTTGTTCTAGATCTAGGTGGATCTAGGGAGATTAGTTTATGTCCTCATTTACCAATTTCCCTGTTAAAAAAATTGGTGACTCGACTGGGGTGAGAAAACTTGATTGTGGTTTTTCACTGGCCATTTGCTTATAGCCCTTATTTTACATTCTGTTTTAGTCTTTGAGTTGGTGGGAGATCTAATTAGACTCACTTGATTTAAAATTTTCTTGAGACCTTTTTTCCTTTTTCCAAAATTTTCTATTTTATGAAACACGTATGCACCGCACACTATTGGTATCCCACATAAACCTTTCATTTTCGCACCCTGGTGGTTTGTTTCAATGCAGGATTTCCGCGACCTGCATGACTATTGGCCTACAGAAATCACTCATTTCAACACTGCGTTATACTACCTACCCACGGAAGCGTTTGAAAACTTTTTGGATTGGGTCTTGACATCTACTATTTCCCAGTTTCTACTTCAGTTAGCTGGAAAGGGATTTTAACACCAATTTTTGAGTGCTTCTGATTGTTCCTACTTGATCTTAATTGATTTCAGAGATCAAACGCCTCTCTTTTGATCTTTTTTTCGATCTTTGTTTTTATCGACAAGGATATAATCTCTGTACTTGCATCCATGTGCTTGCTTGATCAAATATTTTGTTTTGGGTTTGGATTTGTAAGTTGGTTGCATCTTCTGGATTGCTTAGTGATTAGAAAAACATTTCTTGTTCATATTTGAAGAGACAGTTTCTTATCAATTCTTATTTTTATCTCCATTGAAAGATCGACTTGGGTGTTTGTTGGGTATTTTATTTTCATTGGTTGCTTACCCTTTCTTAGTTCCATCCCTGTTTTCGGTTTCTAAAA